>LFYR01000379.1:299897-450499 GCA_001185155.1 Zostera marina | reverse complement strand
GCGCATAAGGGCCCTACTACTCACTTTCAGCGATTAGTAAGGCTTCACAAGCACCCTAACCCTAAACCCTAACCCTAACCCTAACCCTAACCCTAACCCTAACCCTAACCCTAACCCTAACCCTAACCCTAACCCTAACCCTAACCCTAACCCTAACCCTAACCCTAACCCTAACCCTAACCCTAACCCTAACCCTAACCCTAACCCTAACCCTAACCCTAAACCCTAACCCTAAATCTTATATCAAGAAAGTCAATAAGACTTTGAAAACTTCCGATTTCGACATGACGCACATGGCTTCCACTTCAAAGTCCAACATACCGTCTGCATTCGAATCAGATATTTCGGATTCTGATTTAGAAGACTCGATTTCAGACGAGTGTGATTACAAAGTTTGTATTTGCTTATTAAAATTTCGAATGTTTAACGATTCCGTAATTTAGTTTCTTTTTAATAAAAAACATAGATTTCAAATTCAATTTAAAAATCGTTTTTTGAAATATCGATTTCTATTTCAAAAGGAAACGATTTAAACGCAAAATATGGAATCTTGTTTTAAAAAAAAAATTAAACAAACATTGTTTGGCGGATTTCCGCCATCTATACTCTTCTACTAAGTTTTAGATGATGGAAATCCGCCATCTAAATATGCGCACGATCGCCCTCTCCGCCATCTAATGTTACAAAGATAGTCGACGGACATCTATACAATTTTTGGTGGAAAATGGAGATGGATAATAGATAGCGGTTTTTAGATGACGGTTATTGGGTTTTAATGACGGTGTCAATGATGGCTATCATTAGATGACGGAAATCCGCCATCTAAAGACCGTCATATAAGGTCTTATTTATTGTAGTGCAACAATTGAAATACTCTAGGGTTTCTTTGGGTACAGTTCCCAAAATAACGAAATTACAAATAGCAATTAATCAAAATAAAAATAGAAATAGAAAGAAATCAAATTTAAAAGATAAGCTAATCTGGATTTAATTAACTCTTGGGCCGGTAATTAGTGATAAAGCCTTGATACTTCATGGGCCTGATCTTCAGTCGGGTAGGGCAGTTCTCCCCAAATTCAGATTGATGATTTCCCTCTTCTTCCTCTACACTATCACTAACGTCCATACGGTTTGTCATTGCTTCAAGATCCTGCGCGATCCTCCCTAGGTTCAGTGTGATCGCATCAATGTCACTCCGACATCTCATTCAGATCCAATTATTTTAGTTGATCAAATATCTTCCCCAATTAATCCAGTTGATCAGATATCCTTTCCAATTTTTTCAGATTCAAGCTCTAGAGATGAGTTCTCAATTTCAAAATCAGTAAAATTAACTAATAATTATGAGAGGCGCCCGTTCACTAGAGAAGCTGCAAGGATTAAGAAGCCTTATCCTAGGTATGCACTATCTATATCAGCTTCTGGAATTTCAGTTCCATCTTCGGTCAAGCAAGCTTTGGAGAATGAAGGATGGAAATCATCTATGAAGAAAGAATATGATGCGCTCGTTAATAATGGCACATGGGAGTTGATACCAAGGACGCCAACGGACTATGTGATTAATTCTATATGGTTGTTTAAAGTCAAAGAAAAATTATATGGCATTGTGGACAGATTGAAGGCAATTAAGGCTAGTTGCAAATTGTAGTAATCAGATTGAAGGCAGAGATTACAATAAGACAATCGGTACAGTTGTAAAATTTGTATCTATTCGTGCAGTATTAACTATTGCAGTCACAAAAGGTTGGAAACTTAATCAAATTGACATAGGTAATGCATTTTTACATGGTCAATTGGAAGAGAGGATTTTAATGCATCGACCTAGAGGCTTTATGGATGAATCATGTCCAATTCACGTCTGCTTATTGAAGAAAGCAATCTATGGTCTCAAACAATCTTCAAGGATGTGGTTTCACAGACTAAAAATGGTTCGGAATTTAATGGGTTTTATACCAAGCCAATCTAATCCTTCACAATATTGTTTGTGCATTTCGGTGAATATACAATTTTTATACTTGTCTTATATGTTGATGATATGATTATCACAGAATCAGATACAGTTATGGTTGATGAACTGCTTGCAAAATTGGGTAAAGAATTCGTTGTCCATAAGCTAGGAGAGTTGAGTTATTTTTTGGGTATTAGAGTCCAAAAACATTTACATGGGTTATTCTTAGATCAACAATTATATCTTGTGAACTTAAAGAATTCAATAAATTTGATAATTTAAAACCATGTCTTACTCCAATAGAAGCAAATTCAGACATATATTCAGAAGAAGATATGATCTCAAATCCTACTGATTATCGATGAATTGTAGGATCGTTGCAGTATCTTATTTTATCACGTCCAGACATCTTCTTTGTGGTAAGTAAATTGGCTCAAAATTTGGAGAAACCCAAACCTATTCACTGGACTGCTATGAAGAGAGTATGGAGATATCTCTCTCAAAACATAGCCAACTAGGTAAGAGAAGCGTCACACGGAGGAGATCCAATAAATGGCAATGATAAAGATTTGCAGAAAAAATCATAACAGAACAGGATATGAATCAAAGTGAATCTAAAATTTTATAAATCTATAAAAGATTGGATTTACAATCTGTCAGATTGATTTCATCTTTATTCTCCCAAGAAGATCTGTAGTGTTTGAGAAACGAATTGATTTGAAGATATGTGTTTCTCTCCAAATTCCATCAGGGACGATTTCTGTAAAAACTAAATATATAGATCTAGACTCAAGTATTACATTTATAAATTATGACAGTATGTAAGTATTTGATATTACAATGGAAGCACCAACAAGAAATTCAAAGAAAAAGGAAAAAAGTTTAATGTCTTGTGTCTTTCTCTCTTTTGATTTTATTTTCATTTAAATAGGCAAGAAGATGGTTACTTAATAAAGAATAGAGTATTAACAATTACCATAGTCCATAGGAAGAAAATCATCAATTTTGGTCATATTGTATTAGGCACCCGTATTTGAAGTTGAATTATCTGCTAAATTCTCAAGTTGTTTTTCGCCAACTTCAGTATTTTCTTTGTTCAGAACCACCGAAAACAATTCATTCGAATCAACGGAACATGTTCTGCTCAGATTCTGCATAGATTCGTTGGAAGTAGTGTAGTTCAATTCTTGCAGCATCCGCGGAATGTCAGAATTGGTATCAGGAGCTGGGGGCTTGCAAGTTTCAGCCGCATGGCTTGCAATATCATTCATGTCGATGTTAGTAGCAGCAATATCCATGGAGCAAACAACTTCAACTGGCTCCTCATTGGTATCCCATGATCGGAAACTGTTCATCGATGCCGGAATTTGGGAAAAGAACACTTCCCGGAAGTTGCGCAGCATACTCTTTCTGTATGGATTCTCTTTCTTGTCATATCTGTATCGGAAATTCTCATATGTTGTCTGTGCATACAATATCAAAAAAATACAATCCATCAATGAATGAATCAAAAAATACAATCCCATGATCTTATATGAATTACCTGATTCGTGCTTATGAGATAAATATGAAAGATGGTGAGGCCGCCGACAAACCAGACAGACACAAAAGTGTAAGCGATGAGAATAAGTGATAAGATCTCTTTTTTCATCGCACTGAGAAGCGAGCGTTGACTTGTCTGCTCTATTATGTTGAGCCAGGAAAATATGAAGATGTAGATGCAAAGAAAAGTGGACGTCGCTATGAACAAGAAGAAGAATCTGTAATTCCGCAGACCGATGCACTGACCGACCCATGGGCAGTGATGATCGAATTTCTGGACGCAGTTATCACAAATAGAACAATGAGACGCACGAGGTGGACGGTACAGCAAGCAGGTGTCACAGTACTTGACTTTCACAGTAACATTATCGACGACAAAAGATTTCGTCCGTGGAATCTTCCGAAGTCGACCGTGCACCATCCAATCAATGGACATGGACTGCGAGCTAGAATCCAACTCCATACCTTCTTCGTAAGGAGGCGGCCGTGAATTCCGAGGCACGATCCCCGGATCTCTACTTGACGTCAGGTACAGAAAAATAAAATCCTGAATGCACCATTGGTAACTTAAGCTGTTATTCGTTAGCAACTGAAATTTGAAACGTGTAATAAATTGATAATTGAAATAAAAGATTAGAAAACTGACGAATAATAAGATGATCGCGGTGGAAATCAGAAGTGGAAGGCCGACGATAGAATCTTCTGGATTGGATTCGTCTCTATCAAGAATCCTGAAAAACACCTGGCCGCAAAAGGCTAAACAGGGCGCAGCTATTAACGCCGTTGTCAGTGGAATCGACGCCACGTCAGGTCCGAATATAAGCCTTCCACCGCAGTAAAATTTCTGCAAACAGAGTTGAAGATATATGTATTTCTAGATCTATATATCCATGTATTTATAAATCTAATCTAGTTTCTTACATTACTTCCTTTCCATGTTTGATAGATTCTCATGGTCTTCTGGTTCGATTCTGCAGTTTCCGCCGTCTTCTTCTGAGGCCCTCTCCTCTTTCTTCCTCGAGCCATCGATTGATATCCAGAGAAGATTGAGATCAATCCAAAAAAGAAGTAATCGACCCTTTAACGCGATCTATAACCTTTTCAGGAAATGGTCTTGTCGCCTTTTTGTCCTGCTGATCGAATAGATGGTTGCAGCTTCTGACAGTATATGCCAACCAACTCTTCTGACCATTTCGCGTAATGCTAAAACATGCTCACCATGTTGTTTTTCGATATTTTTTTTAGTTCAATAAAACATAAAATGCTAACACTGAAAGTCTAAAACAGCTAGCTGGAAACTGGAATGCAGGAAACGAAAATACCTGTGTGAGCTCGATAGCTGTTGTTCTATAATCAACCATTGAATGGGTTGGGCTAATTACATTTACATCCATCAAGAAAACATATATATATCCATAAATCAATGTCAATAATAACAAGGATCCACACAAATCTACTATATTCATTATTTACTGATTTCTGCAATCTTCATTAATTATCACTGTTTGAATTCATTGATTCTTCCGATTGTTTTTCTGCCCTTCTCAGTATCTGACCAGGGGTTTTTATAATGAAATTGATTCCTTTGAGTTGTAGCAGAACTAGGTGTCTTGCAAATCTTGACACCTGATCAATTGAATGCCAATGGGTGATTGGCTGGAGGTTAATATAAAAATTTTTGTATCTCTAAACAATCACCATTTAACATTTACACAAAATCCTTCTAAATTCTAACCATGTCAGTATTTTTATTTTTTGAAATCCTCAACCAATCAAGTAGTAAACCCTTAAACAAAAAAGATAGATGAATCATATGAAACACAATGTAGATGTCTATAAGTAAATAACTAACTAATTATACCGCACACACATAAAAATAATAAAATAGAGAAAACTTCATATAAATTTTGCTTATATAAACAAATAAATCGCCAGCTCTACCTTAGCCGTCCGTTTTATTTTTTTATGAGATTAATTTTCATCCGTTGAAACTTGAGAGATTTGATGAAATAATGATGAATTTTTATTTTGTCTAATAGCTTAGTGGTCGACACAGTAATACTAAAAATGGGCATGGGTTGGATTTGACTAGATTGGTTATGACTTGAATCTAAGTTTTGAAATCGACTTCATATAGAAACTCGTAAATAACATGTTAACTAAAGTTCAAGCTCGCGAACCGTGGTCGAATATGAACATTTCGAACTTGACGTTAAAAGTTTTTTTAGTAATTAAATAAATTATTGATATTAATTGATAATGGTTATTAAATAAATTACAAAAAAAACATAAATTGGATTCAAGATAGGTATATTAAAGGAAAATCGTTTAATGATATACAAATCAGACCTACTGTGGATTCGCATTTTTGAAAAGTTTTTATTTCAGAAAGAAGTCTAGTGGATAAATGTTTGGATTATAGGGTCAATAGTACGATTGTGTGAAAATCTGGTATTTCGATAAATAAATTGAGGGGAATAGTGGAAAGTATTAGAAATAGAAAGCATAAAGACATGTTAGTTGAGGGAATTTGGTCGAAAATGCAGACAAAATTCTCTATTCTGTTGTGGAGGGTGAAATTGGATCACCTAAACACGTTCAAGAAGCTGAGAAGTTGGAGAGTACAAGTGTCTTCTGTTTGCTTGTTGTGCAATATGGAAGATAAAACTAGGAGTCATCTTTTCTTTAACTGTTTTTATTTAAGATCTCTATTAATTCCGTTGGCGGAATACCTGGACTCCGCATTTCTGTAAAATAATGAACATTCCAGTCCCTACATAATCCAGTCCAGATATTAGATTTGAAGATTTAATAGAGACAGCACAAAAGATTACGCGTCACTCTCCCCCTTGGGGGCTAATATGGATTGCTATTGGGTGCTTGTCGTGGTATATATGGACGGAAAAATATAAAAGATACAAACAGCACATTAGTAGGCCTCCTGAGGTAATCCTTAAGGAGGACATTAAAGACAACAGTCTCTCCTTTGATTCAGTGTATTACAAGAATAGTTGCTGTCACTCTTTGAAGACATTTATGATGAAAATATGGAAGACCAACCTCCTGAGGCAGAGTATCTAGTTACTGTATAACTAGACTGCATAGTTAATGGGAGAGAGTCAATGAGTTTTTTGTTCATTCTTTTTTACTTCTATTTTTATTTCTATTCTCTATTTTTGTAAACTTGACATTAGTCTTATTTTAATGAAATTTAATTGTCTCAAAAAAAAAAAAAAAACTTAAATAAAAGACACACATATATATAGGACAATTACCAGGTGTGTCATTTGTTGGTGTGTCATATATGTGTCGTTTGTTGTAGCCGTTGGATGAAAAGTTCTCAAAAAAGTTATGGTTCAGATGAAGTTATGCATAAACAAGTAAAAGATGTACAACAGTGGGTAAAATCTCGAGGAATTACTGCTAGCCGTACAAATCTAAGCAATACATTTTAATTTTGCATAAACTGTTAAATAAGATATTAGTTGGAGATTAGTAGTTAATCATTGTTAATTGGAGTCCTATATAAACAAGTTAAAATTGTTGAAGTTAAATAGTTAATCAATCAATGAAATTTCATTTTCACCCAAATTAGTTTTGCTTTACAGATCCTTAGATTCCAAGATGGTATGAGATGATGGTTTTTCTTCTGTGAGGTAAAACAACAATTTTCCGACGATTTCTGTGAAGAACAACGCGTTCAGATTGCAATTTCTTTTCAGACGCGATTCCTACATATGGCCGCGAGTTTTCTGGGGGTTTTTTTTCGCGAGTCAGACGCATTCCAGTCGCTGCAGTTCGCTCCAGATTGTTGCGATCTTCGATTTCTTCCGGATTGTTGACGACGGATTTCCAGATCTTCCCAGATCATTCCAAATCATTCAAGATCTTCCCAGATCGTTCCAGATCATTTCAGATTTTCGATCTTCGATTTCTTCGGTTGCTTGCAGACGGATGCGGATGCAGACAAATCGTGGACTGCAACCGATTTTAGCAATCGTGGATCGCCTGCACGTCGGTTTGCGATTTAGTTCATGATTTCAATTTCATAATACAATCGATTTCTTGATTTCGATTTAATTTTCTGCGTTTTCTGTTCTCTGCTTTTCTTTAGTTGATTGGTTTTTTTTTCTCTTTATTTTATTCGTGTATTCAATCTTCTAGGTAGTGTTTTACAGTTGGCACCTATAAGGCTATAATTAAATTTTTTTTTTAGTTTTCAATTTTTTGTTTGTCGATTATTTCGGATTGTGATTAAAATCAATTTTTTTTTCTGTTTTCAATTGCGATTTCATCGATTTATCAATTGTGATTTTATCAATTGATTTGTTCAATCTTGATTTCAATTTTGAAAGTTAGTGTTTTCAAACGTTTTTTTGAAATTTTATTTTTTTCTTAATTTTCTCGAATTTATTTTTTTCTGGAATTTATTTTTTTTAAAGGGTGAAAATAAAAAAGTTCTTGAAATTTTTTTTCTGAATTTTATTTTTTTCTTGATAGTACCTGATTTCATTTTATTGAAATTTGTGTCACTTAATTTACAAATTTTCATTTTTTTATCCTAACTACACCTATATATTAATCTTTTTATTCTTTTATTCCTACCTAATTAATGTTCTTGTCCAATCATATACATAATACTGTACATGATTGATGTACACGGTTTTATTTGTTGAAAATCTGTTATACACCTTACTAAAATACTACATCATCATCACTTTATTTTTCTTCTCCCATTTTCTTCCCACAATCGGATATTCCTTCTACTGAAAATGAAACATCAGATATTTCTTTTACTGGAAATGAGACATCGACTGACCAAGATGATTCCTCAAGTTTTGTATTTCCTCCCGAGTTGTTCTCCTTACCTGATTTTCTTGGTCCCGGATTCATCGTTGAACCAACATACTACGACGACAAACGGCTCACAGAGTATAACGTCACTTCCTCATATCATGGTCATCACATTTATTCCTCATCCTCGAGCGTACCATGTGCTAACCAAGATCATTGCAACAGATTTTTCCCAAATCATCAGGCTTATCCTCAATCATATCACAAGGTTTATCCCCATGTCATGCCTATTTTCAATTAAACATATCTTAATACTTTTCATGACAATATCCATCATTATTCATACCAGATTTCATATCTCATTCACATCGAACTTAGTCCACATTATGAGCAACATCATTTTTATCCATATATGTATGATGTACGTATAAATCCTTTACATAATCCTAATATCATTCATATTGTTATGCAAGAGCAGTTTTCTTGAGAAGATGACCTACAGTATTACCATAGAATGCAGACTTATCGTTAGTTTAGTTTTTTAATTACTGTATTGTATATTGTAATATGGAATCGTTGTATCGCTAGTTTGATATACTTGTTTTTCATTCTCTACTGTACTCTTATACGATAAATCAGTTGTATCTCTAGTATAATATACTCGTTTTTATATCTGTACTGTACTCTTATACTACAAATCAGTTGTACTGTTTATCTCTACCTCTTTTCATTTGAAATGTTGTTTTTGTTTTTCTTTTCACTGTACTCTTGTCTAAAGTATAGTACTTTTACCCAAAATTATCCACCTTATTATTTAATTGTCAATAATGTATAAAAAAAAATTCTATACCATAACCCTATTCCCAATTAGAAAATTATCCTTACAACATCCACAAATGTTCTTATTTTTATTTTATAGTTATCAAATACTATAATTCATAAATACTTTAATTCAGAAACCTAATTTATGCATTTAAACAATTTCATCAAATTCTTAAATAAAAAATTCTCTAATACATAACCCTCAATAAATTATATCAGTGGCAATACTTACTTCTAATTACATGGAAAAAATTATTCACCATCCAAACTACAACTCTACTGTAATCGTACCCCCTCACGTTGTATGCCCTGACTAATCTCTGTAGTATTCATTATTCCTTTTATGTAGCACTTGAAAAACTATTATCTTCGTATTACAAAACACTTACAAACAAAATCATATTACAAGAATCATAGCAAAGAACAATAACAAAATAATATTAGAAGAAAACCCCAATACTTAATCAAAACGCTTACAAACAAAATCTCTATCTCTATTTAAAAATTTCATCAAATTAAAAAAAAAATCAGGAATGATTCCTAAGTAGAAAATCCACAACAAAAAAACCCTAATAAAAAACCCCAATATCAGTGGCATTAACAATAACCCCAATGACATAGAATTATTCATTACATAAACACAATATTTCAATTCATATTACTTACACAATATCAGTACCCCCAATTACATGGACAAAATTATTCCATCCCCCAATATCAGTATACCCCCAATATCATTACATTGGCAAACAATCAAAACTCCACAACATCCAAAGTAATGATAGACCCTCAATAAAAATTCCATCACAATCAAAACAATTCGAGAATGATTCCTAAGTAGAAAATCCATAACAAAAAAATCCTAACAAAAACCTCCCAATATCAGTGGCAATAACAATACCCCCAATGACATGGATAAAATTATTCATTACACACACACAATATTTCAATTCAGATTACATGGAAAAATTATTCGATCCCCCAATATTAGTGTACCCCCAGTATCATTACACCGGCAAACAATCAAAACTCTACAACATCCACATAGGTATTATTACACACAAAATCCTATAATATTAGTAGAAAACTAAACCCTGATACAGATGCAATGGTTAGGGATTTGTCACAGTCTGTGGAGCTAATGGAAAAGACCAATCAGGAGCTATTAACCGGCGGTGGAGAGCATTCTTCAGGCGAGCTAGTAAGAAAGAAATCTACTCGAGAGAGGAGACCATCCATATGGATTACCGATTATGAGAAGTAAAATGGTTAACCGGGTTAGTTGAGTAATCAGTTTTATTTTAATTAAATAAATATTGTAATAGTGTGAAAAACACTTAATTAGTAGTAGTGTAAATTTTACATTTTGCACCCTACTGTATTACCCTATAAAGGGCACTTTTATGTACTTTGATTCCAATCAATTAAAAATTAAATAATTTCCCTAATCCATCTCTTCCACCCCCAACACCCGACGTTCACCCATCCTCCAAGTAACCGCCGTCGGTTGCCCATCTCCGTCCAGATCATCGCTCGCCGATCTCCGGTCCTTGTCCGGTCGTCTACCTTCCTGAATCGGTCCACGCCTCCCTCCTTCTCGATTCTGTCCGCCCTGTAGCATCTCGCACATTCTCTCCCCGGATCACATCGCCGCAAGCTCCTGTCCGGGCCGACCCTGTCCGCGTGCTCTTCTTCGCGATTCTTTGATCGCTTTGCTCTCGTCTCAAACGTCTAGATCGTATTCCGATCTTAGATCGGAGACACTAGAGCGCCACAGGTCCATTTATTCCATAACGGAGATTGGAATAATTCCTTGATACTCCTAGCCTGTATCAAACCCCCAATACAACAACAACTGAGGTATTATTACACGATTTAATTATTTCAACCTAAATCAGTACCCCCAACAACTACAAAAAGATCGAACATTCATAGTACAGAACCGCTGCAAAAATCCGATTTCTACAATACATAAACCCTACAAAAATCCCTAAAGCATACCTTCCCTAGAAAAACCCTTCCATGATGTATTATTAAACAACAAATTGTGGAAGAAATCCCTATTCTAACAACGTACCTTCGATTCCAGAATAAACTCGCTGCTCGCCGCTACTACTACTCTAGTGAAAAATCTACCGCTCGCCGCTACTACTTCACGAAATGAAACCTCAAACGCAAACCTCAAATACAAACCCTTTTATATTTTCAAAAAGAAAATCGTTGTCTCTCAAGAAACGCATCTATTCATTAAGAATTTCGAACTGACATTTAACATATACTACACTTTCGAACTAACATATTAATAAGTGACAATACTATATGTCTATCTACTACCTATATTCTAGGAGTATGCAAATATCTGTTGAATTTTGACGTGTTTATTAACTCAAACAGTGAATTACATAATATAAATCATTTTTTAATCGAAAAACACCACGGACGGCTGAAAATGACTGACCATCATCCGACGGCGTACAACAAACGACACATATTTGGCACACCTAATAGCCACCCTATATATATACAAAATTGCAGGTTATTAAATTTTCAAATTCAAGTCCTAACTTACTGATTTTTTTAACGAAACGAGCCCGAGTTTGAGCTTGGACAATTCTTTAACGAGCTCGAGTCTAATTTTATAAGCAAAAGCTCGACTCAGCTCGTTTGACACTCTAGGTCTCTAGCTATATACTCTAGAATATAAACAAAAATATTAAATCCGATCTGATTTGGCTGTCACTCTGTCAGGTTCGGATTTTTTTTTTTTTTTTTTTTTTTTTTGCATACATAACTCTGTTATTTAAATAATTTATAAAATTTAGTAAAAAATAAATAAATAATAAAATTTAGCCTTAAGAGTTAAGAGGTAGGGGTGGGCGACTGGACACGGGTCGGGTATAGATATTATCGATCATGAAATCCGATATGAAGAACCCGAACCCGATTTTTTCGGATCGGGTTCGAGTAAGACCTGAAATAAACCCGGCTCACCTGAAACCTAAATTTTTTTATTAAAAAACCTTAAAATTTAAATAAAATTTTATTTTATATAAAACATTTTATAAAAATTTAATAAACACATTTAATAAATTTTATCACTTCTTTTGAAATCTAAACCATAATATTATTATCATTTCCATATATATCTTCTTCAATTTTCATCTTCTTTCTTATATTGCTGTCGTCGGATTTAGTCTTGCATTTGAGTTTTCGATTAAAAATTATTTAATATTTTACCTTATTTAATATTTTAAAAATTATTTGATTAAATTATTTAAATAATAGATATTTATATGTGTTGGTACCATGGACCGCGGACCGCGGCCCATGGACCGAACCGGACCGGACGGCCCAGGCGGACGGACGGGCGGGCGGACGAGTGGACGAACGGGGCTGACCGTACAAGCCCACGAGGCCCAATAACAACAAGTGAAGGCTATAAATACCTCCCCTGGCCCAACGGGGGAAGGGGTTGACAATTCTGGAGAGTGAACACTTGGGAGAGTTGAGGTTGTGAGCTTACACCGACGAGCCCACACACCAACAATATGTAAAATCTTTATGATCTCATATTTGGAAAATAAGTACAACCAATTTTAAAAAAAAATATAATAAGCAGATTCATGAAATAGAACCTCCTGGGCTAGGAAGCCTAGGATGTTTTACTTATTGATTATTTGTATGTAGCGTGTCGACTTAAGAGATTGAGAAAAAGATTCAGTGAGAAGAAGATTGAGAAAAGAGAAGATTGGGTGACAAAAGCTAAAAGGAAATAATTCAATTATAATCCGTAAGATTTACCGAGTGTATTCTACATTATTTAAAGTGTGGTGAATTATTTTTTTAAATCCCAGCGATACTCGTATTTACTTTAACTCTTTTCGATTTTTAAGATTGAATTCTGTAATGTCCTGATTTTTGGTTTATGGAATGTAAAATATGAAAACAACGCATTAGAATTTAGACATGGTAATTTTCTCTCGAAAAATTTACAGCCATAAAAGGTGTGGTTTTCGAAAGGGTAGGCGGCAAAGATACGAGAGAAATGAGACCTAAAAAATTTCTACTTAACTGCAGCTTAGTAGCATTGAAATGATCCGATCACGATTTGAGCTAACCGGAACTGATACCTTGTCGTCAACGCTCGTTCCAACTTGCTGCAATGGCATCGGGCATCGTGTGATTCGTCGTCCCAGAGAGACAAGCTCCAACATTCTCCAACGAGCTCTATATATTGGGTCTTGTTGGCCATTGACCAAATACCCTTTATCAAATGCTTCTCTTAAGAAAACGGTCTGCACGTTTGCTTTAGTAGAGATGTAAAAGATACCGGGGTGGTCCAATAGAACGTCCCGTACATTAACCTTCAGGCTTAGATCGCTACGGAAGTGAGCCAACCTTTCCACGGTCATCATTTTCTCCACCGTCATGCTCAGCAGCTCATGGATTATGGCAACGGCGCGTTTCTCGTAGCGTCTGGGTCCACCGCATGTCTTTGCGCGAATGGCGACTTCTTTTCCAATTTCTGGTTTGTCGTAAGGGTGGAGATACTGGAGTCTCTGCCAGTTCCTCATCTTCTCCCTGAACCCTTTTCCCATCCTGAAACCAGTCGGAAATTGGATTGGGAAAGCGTGTTTCGTCTCGAATTCGCTTAGCCATTTCTCCCTATACTCTTTCTCCCTCCATTTCTCCACTTGGGCCACGGCTAGGGTATTGTCTCTGGAGATTAACTTCACTATCTCTGAACTCACCATGACGAACACTTGGGGGTGTTGGGAAAGAATAGATTTTCTGAAGTTATCCGGCAGACCCAATTCTCTTCTCACGAGCCACGCTGAATGGACGTGAAGAGACGATCCGGATATGGACATCATGAGAAGCTTTTTCAATTTCGCAACTGCCGTGCTTTTCTGCTCCCTCCTAACTCTTTCTTCATCGTTGATCAAATCCCGCATTTTTCTTGTCATTCTGCAACATGGGTACTTCCTAACTGGGTGAGGGTACACTTGGAAAATATGAGGCGATCGCCGGAGGTAATCACCTACCCGTACGTTCAATCCCACAATGTTCTTCCATCTTGTGAGCATTTCAACAGACACATGGAGTGCCGCAGGTCTCTTGGACATAATCTCGTGCAACTTTAACACAACTCTCAGTTTCCTATACTTGGTCATGAGATTGTCTAGCTTGGGATCCAACGTTCTATTCTCCAACCGAGACCGTGCTGAGATTACCGGCTTCTTCCATCTCCTTTGCACGCTGGAATTCCACGGTCCAAACAGAAACGTTGGGTGTGCCCATCTCCTATTACTCGCTAACACCAAGTGAACGAACATGTTATTTGGGGGTAAATGAATCGATCTGAAATGAAGATAAACGTACAGATCGAAACTAAGACGAAAAAAGACCAGAAAGATAAAGCAACATTAATCGAAATCTCCGCCGGAACACACACGGACACGGAGATGAAAGATCGGAAGTGATTGGATTTGATGTAGATGACATAGTCATCACGGGTGGTGACAATGAAGAAATAATCAAAGTTCTGAAAATAAAATTACAGAACTATTTTAAAATAAAAGATCTAGAAAAACTACATTATTTCCTAGGTATTGAAGTTTCACATTCAGACAAAGGAATATGCCTTTCACAAAAAAAGTATACAATGGATATACTAAATGAAAATGGACTACTTGGCTCTAAGTCATCAAACATTCCAATTCAGAAAAACATTATTGATTTAGGAAGATCCTTTTATATATAGAAAGATAATTAGGAAGTTAATTTATCTAAATATCACTAGGCAGACATCACGTTTGCTGTAAACAGTCAAAGCCAATTCATGGAAAAACCAAAACAGTCTCATTTAGAAGCCGCTTATAAGCTTCTAAGATATTTAAAATCAAAACCAGGACAACGAATCATGATTTCAAGAAATGATCCTTTAGAACTAAAAGCATATTGTGATGTTGATTGAACCTCCTGTACACTAACCAGAAGATCAATGACAGAATATTGTTTTTTATTAGGAGAGACATTAATCTCATGGAAATCCAAAAAATAAAAGACTATCTCAGAATACAGATCATTAGCCTATGTGACTTGTGAAATAGTGTGGTTAAGACAATTGCTCAGTGAAATGAAAATAGAACTGAGAAAGCCAACCACAATTTTTTGTGAAAATCAATCAGCAATCCACATTACTAAAAACCAAGTATACTATGAGAGAACCAAGCAAATTGAGTTTGATTGTCACTTCACAAGAGAAAAACTTGTAAAAGGGATTATAAAATTAATCTTCATAGAAACCAAAACACAACTGCCAGACATTTTCACCAAACAAGTAGGGGAAAATGAAATGAGTTGTGTTTTAGTCAATCTGGGCATTAAAGATATTTACTCCCGAGCTTGAGGGGGGAGTATTAGAACAATTCAGATATAAAATAATAAATAAATATATGTGTTAATTATTTATTAATTAATACACATTGTTAGATTAGTTACTACATTAGTTATAGAGTGGTTGTTAGTTATTTAGTTATAAGACTATTAGTAAAGTTTATATAATGAGTGAAACACTTGTATTGAATTAACAAAATTGAATACAATTCATTTTTGACTTACTCATTTCTTCACCTTCTTCACTCTCGTTAATCTCCATTCGAGTACTGGCGGAGCCGATCAACGTCGTCTCCATACACAATTGTGACAACGTCGGAAATTGCAGGTCATATCATCATCGGAATCACGGAACCACGGACTTTCACGGAATCACGATTGCGATGAATCGCAAGGTCTGTTTCACGGATTTGCGTGATGAGGTAACCGCGATTGAGCAAATTGCGGTTTCACGGATTGCGTGATGGCCTCGCGACACTGACGCGGAATGGTTCTGCGTCAGACTCGCGAGGCTCGTTTCAATTTGCGGAAGGACATCGTGATCATCGCGATTCGTGAAACGTGAGCTACAAACGTTCCCGATGCACCCAGTTTCCAGAACGTTGAACGCAGAACTCCACTTGCAATTCTACACTCGTGAATCGCGAGGTTCTGACTCATCGCGGTTTCGCGTCATAATCGCGTGGTCCGTTTCAATTAGAGCTACGGAATCACAGAACTCCACTTGCGATTTGCGGAACTCCACCTGCGAATCGCGGAACCTCACTAGCAAATCTCAAAACTCCATTCGCGAATCGCAAATTGAAAATCATAAATCGCGAAACTCCGCTTGCGACCTCCACTCGCGGAAGACGGAACCTCCAAACCGTTCGACGCCAATCGTGGAATCGACCACCTACAATAGAAGGTAAGATCGACGGACGTGTTTGTCAATCACACGGTATGGAAGAACGTCAATTCGAACAGTCGGTGTCAGGCTCCTACCAACGGACTAGCTTCGTGTAGGCAAATGGACAGTGCGATCTACTGTCCGCACGGAACGTGCTGTTTCTGAAACGAGTCCTATTTATATTTGTTAAAATTAAATTAATCCTTTGCAGGGATTGTTGACATGCAGGTCATAGGCAATGGAGGCAAATCCTCGAGTTGCAGCCAGATGATTAGCTAAGTTAATGATAGATTGATGTAACAATTAACTGATTAATTATCTTCAATAGTATCTCCATGTAATATTGGGTCTAAATGGCCGAACAATTGAGTAGTTGGTCCAAGTGACACAACTACACTTAAATGTTTAATATAAAAAGAACGTCTAAAACCCTAGATGCCCAAACTCTCTCATTTCATTTTTCTCTAAACTCTCATGCCATTATATTTCATTAATTTATTTACTGAATTTTTTGACCTAAAAATATCCGGTTGGATCCAAGACCCAGATCAGAAATAGAGTCACGAATCTCGTCAAATTCTGGGTTCACCATTTCCAGTCTTTGACCCAAAATTGAATCCAGAATTTAGATAATGGTCAGAGTGTGGGTCCAAACATTTCTGCAACAACCCAAAACCATTTATACCCCAAGTACTATGAAAGGCGTAGGATTAAAATCGCCCATGAAGAAAATAAAAATATCGTGTTAAATGACTTCAATAACACACACGAACAGATCAAAAAAAAAATTAGGAATGGTGTTGTTGATAAAAAAAAATTAATCATGTGATGTTATACGAGTATCCAACCTACGTACAATAAAGTCTTAACTCCTAACTTGTGCAATCTGAACTTAAGAGCTACAATTCTGCAAACACCGCACAGATTAAACCAAGTGTTTCCATAGTTTTCTCAACAGCGACCACGTCACTGGTTAGATGTCTACTTTCATTTGCCAGTGGTTTCCAACTGTCCCATGGTTTTGGAACAAAACCAGGGGACATGACATTACATCATCATACACTATAAGTAAACGATGGTCGATCAGCCAGGTTTAAGGGAAAATAAGGGAAGGAAGAAGTAAGAAGGTGGTATATATATCAGAAAGCATGAGTTCTATTCAATCTTGGGTGTCCGATCACAAACTCACGAGTGTGTGTAAGTGACGATAATCGAAGTACACCACAGACAGATGAACGATTACTACGTTAGAAGTTAGAACTTACTTTGGATATTTGTTCTATATGCATGCATATATCAGGCACAATCTGGGCAACGGCGGTTGGAGCATCACTGATCTATGCAAGAAAAAGAGTTCCGATATTCAAACCCAGTGTTAGACTGATACATGCAACTATGCAAGGTATATATATAGTACATTTTGATGAAATGGGTTTGTTTCGTGTGTTGTGCTGTACATGTACTAATATATATGACTATTATCTGTAGGATTCATGCCCAAGCTTTAACGCTTGCAGTTCTATCTGGTTCAGCTGCAGTGCATTGTGTCGATTTTAACAGTGTTCTGGAAGATAATGGTGTTTCTAGTGTTGATGCACATGAACAGTTTGAATCCATTTCTAACTGGTAGCACGCACTAGCTAGATGACAAGATCATCGACGGATATCACAGAATACATACGCTATAATTAATCAAGAATGGAAATTAATAATGATGGAAAATGATCGGTTTCCTTTTGTTGGCATCCATTTATCATTTCTGACTATATTGCCTTGCTGTCAAAATGAAATTACGGAAGTAGCATGCAATGAGTTAAATATTAAAACTTTTTGAACAAGTCCAATATTTTACTTTCTTATTTTTCAACAATGTCTTCCAGTCTAATCCTACAAATTCGAAAATAGATCTGCACCCGTTTTTTCAACCACGGTCACTTCTGCCGTGTTGCATGGAAATGAATATGTGATCTCGTACGGAAAAGGTAGAGATAAGCCGATAACCCTAGCTTATTGCGAAGAAGAAAAAGAAGACATTATCTTCTTTCATTTGTTTTCAGATGTCACCCATTGGCCATGGCGAACCCTGATCCAACTTCTCCACCTTCTTCTCCCTCCGTATCGGCCACGTACTCCCTGAATACTTTGGCAGATGTCGGATCATTATGTTGAAATGTTATTCCCGAACAGCATAAGACCAGAACTAGATGTCGACGATTTTCCTTTCATGCCAGAGTTTGACGATCGATAGTTACTCGGATAGCGAAGACGATGCTTTCGAGGCAGTGGAACGTACGATGCTCAATTTCAACCGACGATGATATTCGCGTCACAGAAGGTTTTTAAAAGTGACCGCCCTTCGTAATCATAAGCAAGGTGTCCATGGAATATTCAACCTTATATCGTGAACTTTGTTGGGCCCAGAACAACCAAAATTTATGAAAATTTTTGGGGGTCGATTCCAAATAGTAACTTAAAAAAATCTTTAAATGTCAGTCTAATACAGCTAGACAGTAATACTTAAAAAGTTGTCATTCTCTTTGAAACTAATTAAAGTATTTAAAAAGTTGTTATTCAAACTAAATTGTGTGTGAATATATATATAAAAAGCTTCTAGTGAGATCTCTAATATGAACAATATTCGAGAACCATATCTCCATCGTTGAATCACAATCGTTATTTTGTAACCGTCCAATTCTTTCTCCTGCTTTTTCCAGACTTCTTGACATGTCTGCAAACGAACGTACGCATAAGGTCGAAGAAATCAATGGACCCTTGGGTGAATCGGCAGTACGCAGGCATGTCTTGCAATCGTTATGCCTCTCAACACCCCCTCAAACCACAGCCATCTTCGATCACCTCCTTATTCCTTTTGTTTTTCTCATACCTCTCCTCACACAGCGGCGATTTTTTTAACCTATGTTTTTTTCTTCATCCCCTCGAAGCCGACGATGTCGAACTCCAGTGGTGCTCGCGATGGGAAGGCTCCGGTCATAGCAAAGCGACACAAACTTAGCTACAGTCAATGTCGAACTTATAAGTTTTGAATATGTAGGCTAAATATGATTTGAGTAAAAGCAAAACGGCACAAACTTATATCAATGGTAGGTTGAACAAACTCTGGAGAGGCAACCATAATTCTTTGGTTAAAACTTATGGCTCGGATTCTAATATGAGTGAAAAAGATATTTTAACGACTCTTCCGCCGTATATCAGCAAGCCTCAATTCTGAATAAATTGAGACAACATCGATCGGAAAGAGGACAGGTACGTATATGTATATATTTTTTTATATTAATAAATTTAGAAACTTATTATTTTTTATAATTTCAACAAATTTCCGAGATAAATACCGTGAACCGACCGAATCAAATAACACATCACGCTGATTCAAAAGGATTAGCGCAACGACGTCATAAATTGGTAATTTATTCATAATTAATTTATATCTGATTTATTTATATATTAATGAATTATGTGAATATAGATGCAGCAAGGAAGGAGTGAAGTCGAAGCTTGGTCCTAGACTTTACAAATGACATATAAAGGAAGCGATAAATTAAGTTGTAAGTCTTTTTTTAAAATTATTTATATTTTATAATTTTTATTATCATTGTTTGATTTTGTTATTTTTTGAGCTTGAAGCCACGGATTTTATCAAAAGTCAAGAGACAAAATCGTGGGCTGAATCTGAAGCAATAACTCCATTTGTAAGTTCCATTGATTATTTTAAATATATTTCGCATTTCTTATTTTTTTATTTTTTTATAATGCATCAATTTATCGAAGCGACGGCCAACAAGACTTTCGGAAAAATAAAAAGAATAGAATAATAGGAATTGGAGAAGCTGCCAGTATGATGAGCACAACGAACGAAAGATGGACTTCTCCAAATTGGAAAGGAATAAAACCGATCTCTGAAAACACAACTACTGATGCAACACCAGATGCAGTTTGGTCGGAAAAATTCAAAAAATTTGATGTATTTTAAATATATTTAAATAATTTTGTTGATTATCGAACTCATTTTTTGTTTTCATTTTCAGAAAACAAGAGTCAGAAAGTCAGAAAGACGTCTCCAAATACAAGAAGAAGTTCAATGCCATGAAATCTTATATCAAGAAAGTCAATAAGACTTTGAAAACTTCCGGACTCGACATGACGCACATGGCTTCCACTTCAAAGTCCAACATACCGTCTGCATTAGATTCAGACATTTCGGATTCTGATTCAGAAGACTCGATTTCAGACGAGTGTTGATTACTATATTTATATTTGTTTATTCAAACATCGAATGTTTAACGATTCTGTAATTTAGTTTATTTTTAATGAAAACATCGATTTCAATTTCAATTTAAAAATCGCTTTCTAATTCAAAAAACAACGATTTGAACGCAAAATATAGAAGCATGTTTAAAAAAAAAGAATTAAACAAACATTATATGGCGGATTTCCACCATCCATACTCTTTTAGATGGCGGAAATCCGTCATCTAAATATGGGCACAATCGCCCTCTCCCAGGAATAAATGACGGAAATCCATCATTTAATGTTACAAAGATAGTCGGCGGACATCCGTCATCAATAAAATTAACCGTCATCAATGAATTGACGCCAAACTTTTTTCGCGCCATATTTTAGATGGTGGAAATCCGCCATCTAAAAATTTTCAGTTCCCGCGAAAATTTTCAGATTTTTTCGCCATCTATACAATTTTTGGTGGGAAATGGGGATGGATAATAGATGGTGGTCTTTGGATGGCGGTCTTTGGGGTTTTAATAACGGTTTCCTAGATGGCGGTCTTTAGATGGCGGAAATACAAGGTCCTTTTTTTTATAGTGTGTTTACTACACTCTGCATCAGCCACCGGTTGTTTGCCTTTGACCTGCAAAAGGAGTTCTTGGAGAGGTACGTGCTTGGAGCTTTGTCGTCTCTTCAATCACGGGAAGCAACGATCTCAACCGCCTGGAGTTGGAATGATTTGTCGACGCTCTTCTTAAACTCGTCAATGTTGTTCATACCAGCACGAGAGCTACCTCGTCCTACCATAGCGAGAGAGAGAACGGTGATTCCCTTTGATACGCTTCGTACGTACAAGAGGAAGGGAGACCAGAGCTTCTCAGATCTCTCTAATTGAAAGCACTAATTGATACACTTCGTACCAGGGGATGAGAGACCAGAGCTTATTGGATCTCTTACAATTGAAAGGAATTATAATACTCAAAATTGATTCTCTTTATTTCATAATAACATGACTTTATATAGTCTTGAAAATACTAACAAATCTGGAAAAAATAATAAATTGTTAAATCAACATTTATGCAAAGAAATAATAACCGTGGATAGAAATAAAAAAATAAATAATTTAATGTTAAATATAATATTAAATGCAATGTAGAAGATCGCATATCAGTGTTTATGCAATTTTCCCCAGGTACGGAGATTATATGTGGCGGGGATTTCAATCTCCATCCTCTACTCGGAAATGGCCGGGGACGGGATGGGGCCGGGTACCGGCGGAGAATCTCACCCCTAAGCACATGAATATTATCCATGGACCATGTAATATACTCTAATAGAAACCTTCAGACTTCAACTTTAAGAATATCTAATATTTAATTAAACTGTATTTAATTTTTAAGTCATTTAAATATCTAATATTCATATTATATATATTATTTTATTAATATAATTTCAGAGTCTAATTGAGCTGGGGCCAGACCTCTGGATCCAAACTATTTATTAGTACTAAAATTAGCTCCATTCAGTGCTGGTCCCACATAGACCCCAAGGTACAACACTAGTAGTCTAGTACACTACAACTGCCACACACGAACACGATTAAGTAAAGCAACTTAACTTGTAATAAAATAAGCAATAATAGTAATCCTTAAAATCGATAAATCTCGGGGTGAATTACGCAATTCTACCAATGGAGGCGTTTATCTGACGTGGATGCAATGCAACAATTAAATATATTCTCAAACCATTTTACACTCGAAACTCCTCACCTGTATTATTTATGTAACAGCGGGGATCAACGAGAGAGTCGTTCGGGCGGTCGCGACGTATTTGGAATTCGATTTCCAGAGATATTCCCCGATGGTAGCCGGAGGGAAGAAGAGTGAATATCCCGAAGGATCCAGAGAGGGAACAAGGTTGAGAATGATTTTCAAATTCGATGATCATTCTGTTTCATTCACAATATTTATAAAGAACCCAATAACAGACTCCATTAACACTAACTCTTCACTCAACCGGTTTATTCATAAATAAAATCTTGTTGGCAAGTGGACTGCTGCCGGGTTTGAGATGGACGGGGATCTACCAGAACGCTCCCCCGGTTCCGACCAGCTCCCATCTTAGCTCTGCCTCTGGTACTTGTTCGGTCTCAGTGTGATCTATTACCATTGTTAAACGAACCACATCAATCCATCTATCTTTCAAAAAAAAAAATTAACGCATATGAGTGTACCCTCGACTTATAGGAATTGGACTATGATCGTGTCCCTATGAAATGGTGACTGATCGTATATTACAATTATAGTAACAACTGTTCTCCCCTTTTACACTTCACCCATAGGAGTATTTATACAATTTCCTACCGGACCCTGGCCCTGCGTTCTCGGACTAGGATCCGACCTAAAGGACCCGACACGCTTGGGACGCAACCCTTGGAGAGATAACCGTCCGGGCCGATGGATCCGCCCGGTCGGGCGAGTACCCGTGAGGCGGCTTGGATCTTCCTCTTTTGTTCACTTCGTTGGGCCTTGTTTCTGGACTCTTGCGTGGGTTTGGGCTGATGGATTGGGGGTACCATCAGACTATATATATATAGAACAACGATCAGAGAATTGAAGCTTTCTCTAAAGAAGCTCAAAAACGCCCCTACATCTTGACCGTTTATTCCATTGTGAAATAAATGATGGATTGACAACCGTCCATGAGTGTGCAGAGATTTCTTTCTCTAATCGTGTCTGATGTGTTAGAACGATAGTACTCTCTATGAAAGAAAATCTACTGACATCTTTAAAAGTTGATTTGCAGTTGAGTTTAACAAATGCCAAACCCATCGATCCTTACTCTCTAGAACCCACTGACATGTCTTTTTTCCCACCCAAACACTCTTTTTTTTCCAAACGATTCCTACTCTGTAACCCCTCTCGAAACCCTTGCGATCGCTGCTCATCTTCTCCATTGAACTCCAAACCGTGAAATACTCACTGTCGTCTCCGTTTCATCTCGCCATCACTTTTCGTCGCGCCATCACCATGGTCGTCCGAGGTCATCCGGTCATCATCCCTGCACGGAAGTCTGTCTGCGGTCATCCGGTCATCTGTCCATGGTCATTGTCCCTCTCGCTTAAGTCTTATTTTCTATTCGGATGTGGTTACAGTGTGATTTTATACACGATTTACTGGTTGTTGGTGATTCCAGTCATTTAATTTTATACGCGTTCTTCCTGTGATGAACACGTTATATGCTTCCGTTGATTTTATACACGTTATATGCTTTCGACATTGTGATTTTAGAGACGTTATTCCATGTCGTCGGATTTTATTTTTCTTTCAGAAATGGTTGATCAAAAATTTGCCCCACCGTTTATGATTTTACAGTTTTGTTTGGTTGTTACAATGTTGAAATATTTTGTTTATATTTTTGTTTTTATTGTTTTTATTTTTGGTTTATGTTTTTATCCCATTTGTCAGCCCCTATTTGATTTATGTGGAAATTGTTTGTGATGCTTGTGAAATACAGAGACAAATGAATTCTTGTTTGTTTAATTTTGTTGGGAAATGATCTTGGTATTTGTTGTTTTAGTTTTTACAGTTTGCGATGAGTGTTCCTTAAAACGTAAAGGTCGTCTCCTTTACGTTTGTACTTCGAATGTTAGGGTTTTAGTCCCTTTTATTTGTAATTAGTTGTTCCCCTTTTAGGGAAAATTTGTCCCACATATGGGATAGGCGGTGGTGGCGATATGTCATTCGAATTGACAATAGATAGGGCATTCGTGTTACGAGAAGGACTGTCTATAAAAATTGATGTCTGAACATTGTCGTCCATTGCAAGCCTATGGAAGAATAAAATGTCAGATGTGAAAGAGAGTGTAAGGAATGACATGAATAAATTGGTAAACTACGCAGGAAGAACAACTATTCAGCCGTAAGAGGAACAAGTAATTAAACAGTAAAAGAAACAAGGAATTGAATAGTAAAAGAAACAAGGAATTGAACAGTAAAAGAAACAACTTATGCAACAGTAAGAGAAAAAAGTAATCAAACAGTAGAAAGGACAACTATTGAAACCGTACGAGGAAGAATGATTTGGGCTACGTGTGAGAGTCAACACTTTCGGACCGTATGTAGAACAATGATTCGAAAAACATTAAAAAATCGTAGGAAAAGATGAGTTTCAGAGTGAAAAAGAAAAGAAATGAGTTTGCATGAACGAATAATAGAAAATGAAATGATTCATGATTAACGGACAGAAAAAAAATGAAATAAAAATACGTACAAATGTGAGGATGTGTTTCCAGTGAGGAGAAAAAAAAAATGGTTTTTACCGGCGATTTCAAAAAAAAAATTGGGGACGACGATACAAAAAAGAAAAGGAGAGTGACAGAGTGAAGTGAAGGTAACGTGAGATGGGAAAAAAAATTGAAAGAGTAGGAAACGTACGATGAAGAAACAATGTGTAAAAAGACATGCGGGGAAGGTACAAGCAGGTAGGTGGAAAAAGAAGTAGTTAGGTGTGTAGGTGGTGTAAAAGGAATATTAGTCTTATGGAGATTTGTGTACAAAGTTGATTAAAATAGTAATAGATGAGGGACGATCAAGATGGTGAAGATAGAAATCGGACGGCTCAGCCTGGGTGAGCGTTTTTGAGCTCACCCTAAGTTGAGTTTCTCTGATAATTTCTGTATATATATCTGATATATTAGTGGATAGTTTAACCGCCACAGACAGCAACAATAATTAATTTTAGTTTGGTTTCATTGTTTGAACTTTCAATATTCAAAACAAGAAGCATATTTCGATTTAGATTTGCCTGATCTTCGTCTTGATTCTCTAGGTCAGTCGCATTTCCATGGAATCAGTGTTTGAGCGAACTATATGGGGTTCAACTTCTACAGAGTTAAAATGGAATATTATACATTACAATTTACAAATCTATCGTTTTTAGATGTAAAAAAAAAAAAAAAAAAAAAAAAAAAAAAACGTATACTAGAATGCTAGAATGGATTTCAAGCGATCCGATTTTCAAGGATGCTAGAATGGCTCACCAATCCTACATGTCATATTCTGGTCCATGTAATTGGATTCCATTAATGACGTAGACCAATGAACAACGGAAACTTGTCAAAATCTGATTCAAAAACTTAGATTTCTCCGGATTGAATTTAATCCTCATCACTCACGAAAGAATTAAGGATAAAACACAACAACGCACTCGGAATTACAAATCTGATTGTTAGATAAGAGAACACACAGAAAGCGAAAAATGGCGGCAGCAGCGGCAATCACTGAGCTCACACTGCTAAAACCCAACGCTAATTTCCCCAAACTTTACCGAACCACTTCAAGATTCACCTCCGTCAGGATGTCGGCGTCGTCCGCAGCAAAACCGGGGAAGAAGGCGCCCAAGACGACCAAGATCAACGAGTCTCTTCTGACACCGAGGTTTTACACAACAGACTTCGATGAGATGGAGCAGTTATTCAACACTGAGATGAACAAGAACCTGAATGAGGAGGAGTTTGCGGCGTTGTTGAACGAATTTAAGACGGATTACAACCAGAAGCACTTCGTCAGGAATCCTGAATTCAAGGAAGCGGCTGATAAGATTCAGGGACCTATGCGACAGATTTTTGTTGAGTTCCTCGAGAGGTCTTGCACTGCAGAGTTCTCCGGTTTCCTGCTTTACAAAGAGCTCGGAAGAAGGCTTAAGGTTTGTATAATTGTATCCCCCCCCCCTCTTTCTGTTAAGTGTAAACCCCATTTCCCTTTTTCTAAAGAAAAATGAATTCATATTTCGTCTGAAGAAAACTAATCCTGTGGTTGCCGAGATCTTCTCATTGATGTCGAGAGATGAAGCCAGACATGCCGGGTAAGAACTAAGAAACCAGTTTTGGAATTTCTTCAAAAAGAGACGAACTAACGAATGAATGGGAAACCAATGCCTTGTAGGTTTTTGAACAAGGGACTGTCAGATTTCAACCTTGCACTGGATTTAGGGTTCTTGACAAAAGCCAGGAAGTACACATTTTTCAAACCCAAGTTTATATTTTACGCAACCTACCTATCGGAGAAGATTGGGTACTGGAGATACATAACAATCTACAGGCATTTGAAAGCCAATCCCGAATACCAACTCTATCCTATATTCAAATACTTCGAAAACTGGTGTCAAGATGAGAACAGACATGGAGATTTCTTCTCTGCTTTGATGAAAGCTCAGCCACAATTCCTTAATGACTGGAAGGCTAAACTTTGGTCACGATTCTTCTGCTTATCGGTAATCACAGCTTCTGCGCCTATAAATATTAAATATACTATGCACATTTCTTCTACTTCATTTGACGATCGCCATTCACAAGGTGTATGTAACAATGTACCTGAATGACTGCCAAAGAACATCCTTCTACGAAGGAATTGGACTGAACACCAAAGAATTCGACATGCATGTAATCATCGAGGTAATTATATTACATTATTGGGTTTTAGTTGTTGGATATGAATTTTTGTAAATGCGTGAATCATGGACGATTCTATATATTATTTGTCAGACGAATCGAACAACAGCTAGGGTTTTCCCAGCAGTTTTGGATGTAGAAAACCCAGAGTTCAAGAGGAAGCTGGACAGGATGGTGGAGATTTACACCAAGTTGAATGCTATTGGATCGAGTGACGATGCTGCAGTAGTCAAGAATCTAAAGAAGGTTCCCCTTGTTGCAATGTTGGCTTCTGAGATTATAGCTGCTTATCTAATGCCCCCTGTCGAATCTGGTTCGGTCGATCTGGCCGATTTCGAGCCCCGTCTGGTTTACTGATCAATCCATTGATTATGCAAATGTAATTTTATCTTGTCTTTTTTTCCCTTAATGCAAGCAACTAAATATGTTAAGAAATGAAGCAATTACAATCGTACATGGAAAGATAAATTTGGACTCGAACATTATTGCTTGGTTTTGAAAGATTATAAATGTTACTGATTATGATATGAGATTTGAACTTTTTACAAAACTATTTGAGGTTTTAATCAACAATTTTACACAAATGGGTTCTTCACACATACACGCGCGCGTGTTCTTTTACGAGTTTTTTGTTTTTCTTGGTCGCAAAAAAAAAAATCTATTTTTATTTCTTCAATTTTGATCAAGATCGCACTTGTATCAAGGAATAAAGATATGAGTTAATAGAGTTATGACAATTAGTTAGTCTGTTATGTAAATTACTTGTGTAAATATAGTTAACTCGATCGGTAAAGGACATATTGAATTCAATCAAGTTTCTCCCATCCCAGACCGGCGAGGACGCTTAAAACGCTGACCATTTGGGTCTAAAGTCCGGCCCAAGTCATTAATGATATTTGGTCGGGAGACGAAGAATCAGAGAGCGTTGAGATTTGAATTGGATTCATATATATCGGTAAAAAATTTGGATAGAGAGTGGGTAGATTATATATATAAGATGGGTGTGAATGTGTGATTGAAAATGAGAATGTATAATAATAGTTAAAATGGGAGTGAAAATTGCATAACGTACATTAGACGTTAAAATCAAAAGACTTAAAAGAGAGAGAGAGATAAAAAAAGAATATTGTATAAGTGAGATTAAAGGTTAGGAAGGATCGAAAGAGAGAGGGAAAAGAAAAAAATTTAAACGGTTGTTGCTGTCCTAAGATATTCTACCCTGTTTCATTTTTTTTTTACCCATTTTAACTAATCTATTTTTAAAAATGATAATTGAATGTTGTTTTTTTCTATATCAAATATTTTAGAATTAAAAAAGAATGCAAATAATTCAACTATTTATTTTAATTTAGTTTAAAAAAATATTAAATTAAATTGACTAAAAAAATCATTTAGAAGACGAAGACGGCTCGGTTGGTTGATAAGTCCGAACTGAATGTCTGAAAGGGTGAATTGATGGTGTGTGTCTCCAATATTGTTAAGCCCACTCCGAAACTTCCTTCTTAGGTGATGTTTGGAAGTTTGTTTCAAATAAGTATATATATATTCATTCTCTTGGTTTCAACTTCTTCTCTCGAGAGGAGTATTTATATCCTTTCGAATTCGATATGAATTAATGAATCCGGCCTGCTGGAATCTTTAAGAAACCTAATTAATACGAATGAATATACATACCTACCTTTTAACTTTTAAGAATCAAGTAGCCAGCCAACAGCCAAGCCATTAAGATATAAGTTTTTCCAGATTTGTTAATCTCGTTTCTTCTTCTTTTGCAGAGAAACCCTATGAAACGCCCATATCGCCAATATAGTTGCCTTCAATGGAGCAAGCACGTAAACCCAAACTTGCTCTTTACTTTTGTGAACTCCGCGGGAGAAGGCCCAACCAAAGGCCTGCAACGTAGTACGTACAAATTAAGAAGAAAGAAAATCTTAATTAATTGACGGATCGTGGAGATCGAGGAATTGAACCTCGGCTGGGTTCATGCTAGATCCGGTTAAGCTCGAACCGATATCATCCAGTACCAACTCCAAAATACTCATCATGCATATCTTCACAAAAGGAATCGGGGCAGTGTGGTCGAGTCCTAAGTACCCAATCACCAGAACGAATGACAGCAGACCTTCCGTCAACACCCCACGTGGAATACCGACGTTGGACAGAGGCCCTTTTCCAACGACGTCACCTGTAAACACCATCCTCACCTGCCACACGCCAACTGTGGATCCAACCACCTGATCCATCCAATATTCATGTAATTTTATTTCAAAAGGGAATATTCTGCTATATATTGATTAACTATATATTGATTTATTGACACATATATACCTGAACGAGGATTCTCAAGACAACGCCGAAATGAAATTCGGATAGACTGTCGGGAGTAGCACAGGCGATGACGATGAGTGGATGATGGTCTCCTCCGTCCGTGATATTGTTCAACCAAGCAAACAAGAACCTAGAGAGGATATAAATTATCCATCTGAGGACCTCTCCGCCATTGAAAACCTGGTAAGTCAAGACTTTAATGAGAGCCGCCGTCCATAACCATGAGATTGTTATTAAGAAGTCGCTAATCAACAATCTCACATCGACCTCATTGTATGGCTTAATTTTGTTATAACTCAGATGTGCCTTTGCTCTTCCAGCGTTCCATCGACTTGATCGATTCACAATAACACCATTCATCAGATTGATTCTTGAGCAATAGCCTGCAACACAACCCTAGCTAATTAGATCTATACGTGCAAGTATATAGTGTTGACTGTTGACTTATCAAAATGTTTGTGACATACACTCAGTCCTACGTGGATCGTGGTTGAATTAGGTCATCAGTCACTCAACATGCATGCGTGGAATTTTTATATATTTTCGGCATCAATTTATTAATTTTACATTTTTACGGTTTGGTATGGCCGTATGGGTAAGATAATAAGATTGCAAATGGGTCAGTCAAATTTAATTTACTCGAAAAATTTAATTTAGTTTATGACGATCCGGATCCAACTCGAAAAATGGTTGACCCATCGGATTTTGGATCATCATGACGAAATCTAATATTGACTGGGCCCATTCACTCTCAGCTAGATTCCATATATGATTATCAATTTATAATATTTGGATATCACAGACAGTCTAACAAACAAAATAATTAATAATAATATCCGACGTTGTCAATTATCGTCGTTACCAAATATTATAAACTTGTTATACTTATCGTCTTATCCAAATATAATATAATTAAGCGCGTTAAGAAAACTAAAAAAAGTGCAGCAGTGAAGTTAGTTAGTTACCTATGAACTTACGTGGGTGGATCCATGACAAGGGTCAAGGGACGAGATCGGGTGAACCCTTAAGTGTCAAAACTAACCACCTAACCCTAGGTGTTAGGTGGTTAGGATGTGTTAGTGTGTAAAAAATTTTAATTTGTCCCTCATTAGTAATTTGTGTGATTTGTATCCATATTCGTTTACCCGTTACAATGACCCACTAACTAACATCTGAAAAATATTTCTCGAATACCCGAAGGGCACACCCGACTACTCGGTGTTGGGTGTTGATCGAGGATTTTAGGGATTCTAAGAACAAAAAATACTCCGGATAAGGTTTCGCCGATCAGGTTAAGTTTCTCTATACTCCAGATGTTCCCATCAGGTTTTCTCGATCCACAATCTTCTTGTGACAGGGAAAAGTCATGGCCTTGCTGCTGGTTTTTGGGTCGGTCCCTATGCCATGTGTCGTACTTGGGAAGTTCTTACTTGCCATGGTACCAGCACTAAGGAAGGTGGTGGAGATCTTCAGAAACAAAGTTTACCATTATCATCCTTGTCTAACATGGCTGTATTTATTGTTTCTGATGATGAAGATGAGGAAAGGGGCGGTGCTCCTGTTGTCCATACAGATGATGTTTCTTACCGATTAAGTTCTTCGAAGTTTCAAACTAGAGAATCATCGTCTACTTGGGCTCCTGTTCTCTTATTAGTACCTTTGGTTCTTGGTCTCGATAAAGTTAGTCCCAGGTCTCGAACAAAAAATACTCTGGATCAGGTTTCGCCAATCAGGTTTCTTTATTTTCGCCGATCAGGCACTTTCAATAAAATGAGCGAAATACCTATTTTCTGGTTATTAGTTGTTTGATTCATATAAGTCTAATTCAAATTTATAGCAAACAGACAGTGTTTAATTCCATCGGTGGAATAGTTTCTCAAGCCACTCAGGAGAAAAGGCAACAACAACCACCTAATTTGGTTAGTTTATCAAGCTCGGGGGATCAATCTCATTCTACAGCTGGGAATGATACTACTGAGTCCTGCAAAACTAAGATTTTAGTTCGGAAAACTCCAGCAGAGAGGTGTTTTCTATGGCTTGGTGGTTTTCGCTCATCCGAGTTACTTAAGGTAGGTTTATTATTATTAATTATTAAATTTGACGGGTTTGCATCAGTTGATATCATTTTTTTTGAATTGATTGCAGCTTCTTGCAAATCAACTCGAGCCATTAACAGAGCAGTAGCTTCTCGGCATATGTAACCTGCAACAGTCGTCTCAACAAGCAAAGGATGCTTTGTATGCTAGGTCGGATGGACGAAACTCGGACAATGTTTGACGAAGCTAAGAAAACCCATTGAGTTTGTAGTATTTTTTTAATAAAAATGATTGTTTCCCATTGCAATTGTATGCATCAAATATTTGGGAATTCCTGTTGATAAATGTGAATGATTTTATAAATATAAGCTGTGAATCTCTGGGATTATACGCTGGATCAGATGGTTGTATCTGCATCAGTTTGAACAAATATATATATTTCAGATCAATGAAACTCTTGTGCATAAATTTGACAAACAACAGTGCATGTAAACAAGCAAGTTCAACATTGAACAAAAAATTTACACTACATGTTCGAATTAAATTTAACAAAAAATTGAATTAGAATTTGACAAACAATAGTGCCAGTAAACAAACAAGTTCAAAATTTAACAAACATGACCGTAAAATGAAACAGAACAAGGAAGTTCAACTAAAAGTAAACAAACATTGTTGCCCTAGATAAGCATTCTAAAAGATCATTATAAATCACTCAGCATTGTCAAATTCACGTAGCAGGTCATTAGGAAGCAGATGTGCATGCTCGATCGTGGTTTCAGAATTGTGTGCAGTTGATTCCCATGCACGTGAGGTACCAGCCCCAGTTGTATTCCTTGGTGGTGTACGAAACATTATATCTACCGAAGCAGGATCTGAAACCTTCTCGTTCCCCTTTCCCTTTTCGTTTCCAGTCTGAATTTTCTTCCGTTTTCGATTTCGTGTATTCTCGTTTGGTTCATTGATAAACAAGCCCGGCTGAGGCCTGTGATTTAAATTTCGATCATATAATTTAAAATTTAATCATAAAAATAATCTTACATTAGAAATATTTAGACTTACAATTGGGTGCATGACGTGCGGTTGTGACCAGATACGCCACAACGCGAACACCTAGCTATAGATTACTTTCGAAGTGGTGGTGGGGGCTCCCTAGCTGCTCTCATTCTTTTTACCTTAGGCCGTCCGGCTCGACGACCATAACTTGGAGGTAGGACATCAATCATATCTGGTACAAAGGGTCACATTCTTCTATCCCTAATCGCCTCGATACCATACATGTAGGTACTCCGAAGACACTCCACACGGTAGTAGTGAGAAATATTATATTCCCACAATGTGTTATGACCATAGGTTGCGACAAGCCCACAAGTTGCATGCCTGCAAGGTAGACCGGTTACCTGCCATTCTCCACAACTGCATGTCTGCATACACATGTCGACCTGTCTAGTTATGCGCTCCCCGGTCACCTTGCAGCCAAAACCAGTACTGCTTTGGACTGCCTTAAGATGACCCACTTCGGTCAGAGATCGACTAATGTGCAACCTAGCTCTGTCGCACAATATGTGTATGTTATGAATCTGACTCTTCGATCTACTGTTGCATATTTCAACTGCATATGAACATCATTATTAAACAGTCATCATTATTAAAAAAATCAGAAAATCATTGAATACCTGTGGAGTTTGTCGTATTTTCAGTAACACTTTGTTCAAGCACTCGTAGATGTTGCTTACCTTGTATTCTACCTTAGAGTCAGTCTGAAAATCCGACCTAGCCCAAAGATCAATCTTCGTAATTATCCAGTTGTATGCATTCTCAGATATGTTCCGCACCTGGTTCGCTAATCGGTGTTATCGGTGTTATGTTTTTGAGTTATCGGTGTTATCGGTTCGCTAATCGGATCAGGTATCGGGGCAATAATCGGATCGCTGGTTGGATCGACGGTCGGGTCGATGATCGGATTGGGTATCGGTTCATCAGTGGTTGTGTTCACTGCTATTTCTATCTGCAGCTGTTGATTAGCCTCTGGTTCTATTGCGATTGGCCGACTGGTAGAGCTCGGGATATTTTCTTGGCTTTTGCAAGATTCCCTGTATTCGCATCGATCGTACCCCTTTGTGAACGATCTGTCTTGTACGCCTGTACTCCTTTCTAGCGGTACGCCTATGCTCTTTTCTTGCCAGTCTGCGCCAAAGTGATCGCGTCGTACGATAGTTTGAATTTGAATCTTGGTTCTTGGCGGGATTGGTTTCCTCTGTTGTCGGAGTTGCCCTGGCTATGTAGCTATTCCAGCCTCCTGATCTTGCGTTTTCCGCTCCACGACATTGCTGCGGCCAGTGTCCATATCCATCGCATTTCTCGCAGAATGGCACCCTCTGTTTGTATTCAACATTGACTATGAGGTCCTTTCTCGGCTCGCCTTCATTTCCTTCCGATCTAATTCTGATATTCGGCAGGTAGTTGAAGCCCCTATCGATGATCGTGCATGTCTATAGCGGTGGCGGGAGGTGGGGTTCACTCGGTCCCATTGTTTTTGCCTCAAGCTAGATGCCCAGGGAGCTTGCAATCCTCCCTATGGCCTCTTCACTTCACAACACCTCGGGGTATGTTATGTATTAGCGCTCTTAAGGGAATCGGGTCCAGTACGTCTTCCTTCATGCTCAAGGTTGCGTACCACGGCCTGGTTATGATCAGATCATCCCCAAGGTGATCCCATTTGGATCCCTTTAGTCTGTCATAGTCCTCTGTCCGGCAGAATCCGACTATGTATGACTGCATGTTAGCCTTGGTTACTATAAATGGTCCCCTCGGTTTCCATGTGTGCTTGATGAACGCGGCTATGCTCGCATCCTCTCTTCTTCCTCCCACCAGCCTTAGTAGTATTGATTTATGTTCCAGGTTTCCTCTATCCTGTATGGCTGCCCTTGGCATGTGGACCGTGTTACTTGCCATTGGCCTGAAGTGGTCTAGCTTTCTTGCCTCCTCCCATCCCTTCCAGGGTGAGGGCCCAATCCCGTTTCTCTGCATTTTCCTTTAATTTGTTAGCTTAAGAATTGGGTTATGGCAATGTTTTAGAGTTACTTCCCTTATCGGGATCTAGTTTAAGGACCTAGACCATGCTCTTTGAATCGTTGTGTTTGTTTTAGTTATGCGTCCATAAAAATCAAATGACTATTGCCTCTCGCATCCTCGTTGCTGTAAAAAGAAACGAGAGAAAACAGGGGAGAAAAACAATGGAAAAATATAACGGGAGAGTGGAGTCTCTAATTGTTCACCTTTATCTTTCTTAGGTGTTATAGTGTAAATAGACAGTCAGATTTTATGATTGGGAGCGTGCCATGGATTATTTTTGTATGAGCTGGGCCCGGTCGGTCTCCTAAACCGGAGTGGATCTCGGGTTATCACTCGGAAACTCACCATTGTGATTGTCGTTGATTTAAACAATTGTGAGTAAGAATGACATGGAAAATCAGCAGCAATTGCTTAAATATATATAGTTAAACTTACATAAAATAAGACCACAACCAAACACTAATGAGTGAGATTTGGAGGTCCAACCAACCTACGCCAATACCTAATTAAGTGGGTAACTGAAATTAAAAGCATATTATGAAGGTGCTAAGGTTATGGGACCAAAGAAGAGCAGAGTTGGGAGGTGGGAAAATACGATACAACAAATACGGTCGTGGAGGAACCGATGAAGGCGACCAGACCAACGAGATAGGTTTGTCGTTGGTGGCAAGCGACTTCATTTTAACCATCTTATGGATATGCGGCTCCGATTTCATCACCGTCCTAGTTTACGACATATTCAACGGTGGCGAGTTTGACAGGTGGATCCTCTCTATTATCCTGAGATACCTGTTGGCTAGGTTTGGTCAGGTGACCGGCGGTGGGACTTTCACAACACTGCCCATCCTCGCCTCTGCTGCTTACGGTGACCTGTCCGAGTTCCGGTTTGTTGTGGTTTGGAGAGTTTTCGCTCAAGTGATTGGGTACGCAGTTGGAAATAGGTTGACGACGAAAGCGGTACCAGCTGTGCTCAAGGTCGGAACTCTAAGAGGTGCATTGACGGAGGGTCTGATGTCATTCACGATGGTGATTGGGTATCTTGGACTCCGTCAAACAGTTCCGAGTCTTTTTGTTAAGATATTCATATCAGAAATCCTGAGGATGACGCTCGATAATCTTGTGTCGGGTATAACGGGAGGATTTATATCCCCTGCTAAGGTTGGAATAATTCAAAGGCTATCTATCTAATTCTAATTCTAATTCTAATTAATTGTTTGTGAATTGGAATTGAATTGAATGATCGATCTTGCAGTTCATTGGCTTGACATTTTCTCATGGGATTTATTTGAGCAGAAAACAGTTGATTGTTAACTTTGTTGCTTCTCTATATGCCACTGGATTGGCCGTGTTTGTGTTTCGAAAGATGACTCCAACAAAGAGGAACAAATGGGATTGACCGACATCTCACCATAATAATGCTGCAAATCCATCCACCCGTCACTCACTGTATTTCATTTTCTCATGGTATCCCTCCTGGCTCCATCCCTCCCTCCCCATAAAATAATGTCTCTTCGATCTGTAGTAGTAACACGATGGATGGATGGATGGATGATTCATGGGTAGTTTTATAAAATTTATATTTCTTTTACTTAATCAAATCCAATCAAACTTTAGTCTCTAACTAGTTTGTAATAATTAAGGAAGACCGTGTTTGTAATAATTGGTTAAGGTTTGTTTGGATCCCATGGTTCGATGCACCTCCAATCTTTTTACTTAGGCAAGCCGGTCCCATCCGCTCCAAATGCTCCTCATCAAACCCGCACCGTTCCCATCCTAGTTAATAGTTACTGCTTACTAGTTAGGCGTAGCTAGAGCTGTATTACTGATTCACTGTAGTTAGTTAGGTTAGACAAGATATTAAAGAGAAAGAGAAACGCCAATTATATTATTGTCTTCAATTTTCATTCACGCAATCATGATGCATCATGCGTGTAATACTGCAATTGTGGATAAGGCCGACAGAATCCACAGCATTCATCCTGAAAATTACGTTCCTAACCTTTTGTTATTGCGCTTGGTTATTTGGATAAACAAACTATAGATCTGCATTGACCAACTCTTATGTAGTTATATATATTTATAATTTAATCACTTTTATAATAAAAACTCTATGCTTTTTTTATTTACTTTTAATTTTGTAGGAAAAAATAAAAAATAAAATCCTATTAAGAAATAAAATGTCTATTAAATATAAATCCAAAAATCAAATCCTAAATCTATTTTTCATTTTTTTTTAAGTTGTTGATTTCCAGTTTTCCACAATGAAGAATTTAACTTTAAAAAAATATTTTTATTTCTTTTTAGGAATTTTTTATAAATAAAAGGTAAATTTTTAGAATTATAGGGGTATATACGGAATAACAAAACACAACACATTATTTTTTATTATTTTTATAGACGACGCATCAAATCATCAATGGCATCATCCATCATCAATTTTGATCCGATAAACCGTCCCCACAAGAGTCCACAGAGAGCGAAACGTTTTATTACTTCCTTGTTAGTGGTATTTCCTGTAATTACCCTCCAATCTTGGTGGCAATCTCCCCGCCATTTCCATCCATCCTCTTTCGTTTCTTCATCCCTTAGATCGGAGATTCGAGAAAAATGGGCAACGTGAACGTGAGGGAGGACTTGGAGAATAGCTTAGACGACTCGTTGCCAAGATCGGGACCTGGTGTTCACACTCAATCCAACGCCGATCGTTCCCTAACGGAGGACTCGATGGGTAACACTCCTCCTGAGACTCCAGGGACCAGGAGAAGATCTCCTCTACTGTTCTCCCCTCAAGTACGCAACTCAACCTCTATCTTTCTTTCTTTTTCTTTCTTTCTTCAACTTAATTCCCCTCCGATCATATTAATTGATTCGGTTTCTGGTATTATTGAACACAAGTTCATTTACCTATTGTGATTGCCATTGTTTCTCGGAACGTAATCCATGGCTTCTCAAACTTTCATATCATTTTTTCTGCTTTGAATTTGTGTTCTAAGCTGTGAAAACTTGCTTGTTTTAATATTTGCACAATTACTGTCTGTCTCTCATCCTTAGCATGTGGTTTCTTTGCATGACAAATAATTTTCGTTTTTTTTTTTTTACATGGATCGACCCATTATTAACGTGTTTTCTAAATTACTCATGCTCCATTATTAGTGCCTAAAAATTACTTGATTAGTAAAGATAGCCCCCCTGTTGGTATTGTTTTTTTTTAATTTAGCACATAGGAATGCGGAATGCCTATTTAAATATTTGTGTGGTATATGAGTATATACGTATATATATTATTTTTGTAATTGTAAAATCTAAATTGCCTCGGTTGCTTTTATTTTATATACGCCCAAATTAAACCGGTCTATCGAGCAATAGTTTAAAAATCTCAACTTACACAATATGCATAACAGCGCTACGTTTACAACTAACTATTGATATCTTTTGTTAAATGAATGCTCATTTTATTTATTATGTGCCAAATACTGATCACTGATTGGGATAATGAGTGGTTCAAGGGCATCGGGGAATTCGATCAAACATGAAAAAATTGTTAGTAGGGATTAGGGAAGTAATGTCACTGTTGTAACAAGGTGAAATTATCAAGAATAAAAAATCCATGTATAAACAATAGTCTTCTTAAATTAGAATAGACCATCAAGATAAACCAAATGATAATTTTAGTTGTGATCTATGATCTATCTGAAAATCGTCATCACTCGATTGGTTTCTCTCTTAATCAGATCATACTCCCTTTACATTTAATTCTAACTTCAGACTCTTCATCCTTCCAGCTAGTAATAGTGGTAACCAACTAACCATGCCATTTTACTTGCAATAGTGAACATGGGCATGTGCATAGGTCTTTTTTGGTTAATCAACAATATTTGCAGATGAGTACAAGAATATCAAATTGATCTGTACAAAATTAAAATATGTGTCGTTTTTTACTTGAAAAAATTAAATATCATTAAACTAGAATGATCTCTTAATTTTCAAGAACATTGATTATTTCAAATGACTAGAACCTATAATGTTCTCCCTTAGAACACCAGAATTGCTCACAATGGGGATACTCAAAGAAATCAAATTCTTTCTTGATGTAGGGGTCCTCAAAATATCCAATTAATTATTGATTGAGGAGAATGTTATATCTTCTTGGGAATCTATTTCTAAAAAATAATTATTTTAAAAAACCCCCTATAATATAAGCATGTACCGCCATAAACGGTCACCCTCTATCAGATTCATAGCACTGAATCATAAAGCAGCAAGCATGTGTGTAGGAAACCACCTGATTCCATTGATTTGATTTGCTTGTCGGCATTTTGTATTTTTTAAATTATGCAAAAAAAAAAAAAGTTTACATTTTACAAATTTCACATTTGATTTTTTTCGTGAGAATTTCTAGTTTCTAACTACAACATTCAGTTGCTATAGAAAAGAATTCAACATTTTTTTATTCTTGAAAAAGACAAATTGACAAATATCAACGCTCATGAAAGGATATTCACAATTACTCTTCACTGTTAATTTTCTTGATGTCACCTAGTTTGTTCATGTATGCATTATCTCTGTTTCTTAGATTGAATGCTGATTGAATTAAAGCGCAATTTAGGTTCCTCTAGCCCCCTTACAACGGATTTCAGATACTCCTGTTTTAGATCATTCGTGGATGTGTGATTCAAATGGGCCTTTGGAACTTCCACCAGAAAAGACAATCCCCATCTTGATCACATGGAATTATGGAGGCAATGATGTTTCTGTTGAAGGATCATGGGACAATTGGATTTCAAGGTACATAGGTATATTATGTTATTTTAGTTAATGTACCATTGAAAATAATCAGTGTGATTTTCCAGGAAGGTTTTACACAAGTCAGGTAAGGACCATTCCGTTCTGTTGGTCCTCCCATCTGGAGTATATCATTATAGATTTATTGTTGACGGTGAGCAGAAATATATTCCTGATCTTCCTCATGTCACTGATGAGATTGGTCGGAGTAACGTGCTTGACGTAACTGTGAGTGATGCTGGCCTATATCTTTTTAATTTTTTTTAATAATTTAAATGATAATCCGAATCAAGGCTTTTTATTCTGTGCTGCGTCCTGCTGTTATACAGAAACGGAATTTTTACAGGAACTATTTTAGTTCCTTTCCATTTTGTGTTAATGTATCAGTGTTGTAATTTCTTGTGAATAACTGTTGAAACTTGAAATCAATAAGTAGAAGCTGTATGAACTAGGTATTATGAAATGTGTTTAATCAATAAGTTCACTTGTGCATGTAAATAAATGCATGGTCTATCAATAATCATATGCAATATATGTGGTGAATTTGAATTTTGAAGAAGCCTTTGCCCCAGTAATAATAGGATACAAACTAGTGGTTGAATGGAATTCCCCTTTAGCTAGTGATGTTATTCATGTATTATGATTTATGATATGGATTTCCAATTTTCTTGCAAATTCTGTCCTGAACATCGTGGCAATGGAATAGTGTACCTATCAGACCCAACTTAGTTTATTTCATTTCTTTGTAAAAAAAAACCTTGATTTTGTGTTTATTTATTTATTTGGTTGTAATGTAAATTATCATTTATAAAAATGCAGGACTATGTTCCAGAAAACCTTGATAGTGTTGCTCATTTTGAGGTGCCCCTATCTCCAGTTTCAAGTTACAGTACATCATACCCGTCGGAAGAGGAGTTTGCGAAGGAGCCGCCAATTGTTCCTCAGAAACTCAACCTCTCAATTCTAGGTTCAGAGTTCGACGAGGAGAGTTCTCCAAAGCCCCAGCATGTGGTTCTGAATCACTTGTATATAGAAAAAGGATGGTCTTCGCAATCCTTGATTGCCCTCAGCCTAACCCACAGGTTTCAGTCAAAATATGCAACTGTAGTTCTGTACAAGCCTTTGAAGAAACAAAAGTAAGGCTCATCTTCTTATTTCCATGTACAGTATGGGAACGGGTGCTGCTGCTTATGCTAATCAGTTGTTGAACTAATGCTACAATGTTTTCTTCATTTTATACATTTTCTTTGATTTGATGCTTCCGGTGGTAATGTCTATTTGGTTTATGGGGCTCAACTGTAGCTTTAGTTGTTTTTATAATCTATAGTTGTTCTATACATATGACGACGATCATTCTTGGCATTTGTTAATTTGTCTGGATGATGCATTGGATAAGTTTTGGTATGTGAATAGGTGAGTAAACGAGCAAGGGATGATTAGTTCAATTAGTTTGCAATCACAAATTTGAGTAGTTCGATTCAGTCGTGGTGAATTGAATTATTTATTTGTGAATTGCGTGTTCTTGAATGTTGATACTAGTTATTACAATAATTTTTATTTGCTGTCTATTTTCGATTGCTGTGCTTTTTTAAAAACAAATCAATAAATAAAAACTAGTCAACGAGACAGACCACCTCGTTAAATGTAATTATGTGAAGATCCAAATATAAATTAAAGATAAGAGGATACCAAATTTCTACCACGTCGTCGTCGAGGTGACCATCCGTCTTTCCATCGATGGCCAACCCTAGACGATCTTTCGGGAATCTTAACCCCTCCTCTCCTTCCGTAAGAATAATCGATTCGTTCGATCAAACACACTCTCCCCATCAACAGCATCGGGCAGACCTCATCTCCTTCTTTTCGAAACTCGGTATCCTCCTCAAAAAACCACTGGCCTTCCCCATTCTCTTATTCATATTCGTCATCCTCACATGGATCTCCCTCCGATTCAAGCAGAGTTCTTCCCATATAACCGTCCACACCAATACACGGCAGTCTTATTTTACCAAGGATCGTGATGCGGATGCAAACCTCGTGAGATTTAGTACGGTGAAATTCCCTTCCAAGATTTTCAAAGACGAGCGAGGCTGGATTTTTAATCCTTTAACCATCGCTCTTGAAGCTGGAATCTCTGGTTTTTTCTTTCTTTCTTTTTTCTTATTCCGCCCGACCAGTTGCCACTAGTAGTGTAAACTAAGTAACCTCCCAATTTAATTCATCTTCTTGTTCTTGCAGGAGGAGCACAATCCTGTGTTTCGTCACACTTAGGCGAGATCCGGCCTGGTGGCGTCCGGGGAAATCACCGCCATCACACATGCAACGAAACATTTGTGTTTTGGGGCGCCGACACGTTGTTTAGGGTACTAACTACTTAATTGCTTGACTGTTATTAAAGCAATTCTCTTTGATTTGTTTTTTTTTACTTTGACATAATTACGATTCACGACACTGCAGCTAGAAAATCAAAATGCACAAGGCAAAGGTTACTCCGAGATTTTCATTGGGGCTGATGAAGTAGCTGTCGCTGCAAGTCCGGTCGGTACTGCCCATGCTCTGATCAATGTAGATTCTTCTGCAAGAAGAACCTTTTTGTTTGGCTGTCAGGATTCTGTAGTCAATTACAGCACCCCTACAACTGATTTCAAAACTTGGGATGATATTTAGCACTTGTGTGAGTTGTATCTATGATCTTATCCTATCTATTCAGTATCCATCCACACACCGTGTTTCTCGATCTATGTGTAAAAAATACTATCATCAATTGAATTATACAGATTGAAGTTCAGATCATTGAGATTTAGTTCAAACAACAGAGATTTATTTCCAAGTTTTTAACAAACAAATCAATCAAAGTTCTAAAAGAGTAACGACAGAGATTTATTTTACAATGTATCATGTATGTATGTGCTCTATTATGCAGGTAGGGTTAATGGGATAGTAGAAGGGTGAAGACAAGACTGCTGTCTCATGCGGGTGCAACTGTTCCATTGAAGAATAATAAACATTTTCAACTACTGGAATATATCTAGTAGACTATCAGAAAAAACACTTAACGACCTGCAATCCATTTCATATATAAAAACATATGGAATGGAAAACAATACTTTACTTGAGTTCAAATGACACTGTTCAAGAAAGAGAGGGGTCTAAGGATGTGATACTTCTTAAAATCAACAGAGGCATTTAGGATAATCAGGTCGGGAAGGATCTGGTTGGCTCATGACTCTATCTGAGCCTCATGGATGAGAGAGAGGTATGTGAGGGGAAGAGGCCTTAGAAACATAGACAATCAACGAAAAGTAGATTCCGCCCTATGGGCTAGAATAATAGATAACAAATACAAAATAGATAAGGTCTTAAAATGTGGGCTCAATTACAACTGTACATGGACCGGGAGTGGTACCTCACCAACATAGAAGAACGTCTGAAAATCCATAAAGAATAGAAAAGAGATCGACCAATTTTGGGAGGGGGTATGGACCACTAGCATTAGGAAATTTAACATAACAATTTGGAGGGCTAGATAGGGTAAGATATCGATGAAGGCTGATTGGGTTAGAAGAAGGAGAGAGGAAAATACCGACTGCATCTTATGTGAAGGACCATGGGAATCGCAAGACCATGTGTTTTTCTAATGCAAATTTTCTATAGATTTACGTATGATCTTATATATTAAATGCAAAATCAGGGTTGATTACATGTGCAAGGCTTTCTTTAGAACACGTAATGGCAGAGGCTCGCGCCAGAACGAAGAACACGCCATGTTGAGGTCTAAAATGGGTAAAACGGTTGCGGCAGTCTGGGGGATCTGGACTGAAAAAAACAAGAAAGTGCACGAAGACAGACGCACGTGGCCGCAACAGATAGGGAGACGGATAATACAAGATATATCAAACACCTTCTTGACGAACAGATACAAGGTCAGAAAGACGACCCAAGAGCAACGATTAGCGGAAATATGGGCTAGAAGTGCCCAACCAGCTCCTCTAAGTTGATTTATTTATTTTTAGTACGTTTTGCTTATAATTCAAATTCGGTAGGAACTTGTATTAAAGAACTGCAATATCTAGGTTAATGGTGGGTTGAAATTTAACAAATAGAATTCTGATTTACCAAAAAACATAGAAGGTAAAAAATGTGGAAAATGGAATGACCCAAAAAAGTCATATCCATAGGAGGATCTATCTCTTAGAAGAAGGACTTCATTTGAAAGTAGAAACGATATAAGTAATCATTTGCATGTAGTGGATCGAAAGGTGGTGGCAGGGTTTTCCCTAAGAAAAGGAAAAAGATGTCAGGAGCACACAAGGGTTTTTTCACCCCACATTGTCCAAGACCCACTACGCGAGAACGATAAGACATAATTCGTTTTAGAAAATATCGAGTCAGTTCCCAAAGGTTGTTGAAGGTCTAAACGATCGTAAACTTATTTGGTTGAATCAATGCGGAGGGTGTGGAGTGGATTGCATATGATCACACCTCTTTTTTTGTTTTGAAATTTATATATTATCAGATAATTTTAATTCAAAAAAAAAAGTAGGATAACATGAATTGTATTGATGATGAACTGGACGATGTCCAATTTACTTTAGAATTAATTGTAATAGGCCCAACCTCCTTTCCTTTATTGTTTTATTTATTTATTTATTTATTCGGATTTTTCTTCTTTCCCAATTTAAAACATTTCTCCATTGTCTTTCACACACTCTACAAGTGTACATGTTTGTTAATTACTTGTTAGGTTAGGTCGATCGATGTGATTTGGTTGGTGAAGGCAGATTTTAAGACTAAACCGATAGCATGCATTTGGAAAGATTAGGATTGGGTGGATTTCATAGATTCAGTTGACTTTATTACTGGAAAAAAAAAACTAAAATGCATAGTTAAGTTAAGCAGCTCGATCTTAACTTACATAACATATAGCACAGTTTTGTTTTGCTGCTGCTAGCATGTGCCGTTATTATCATATACAGCTAAAGTACTATATAACACACACTAGAAGTCTGGAACACTTACCTCAAACATCCATTTATCTAATCGTCGTCATTGAGAAACTGGATAGACACACCTCCAATCTTAACTTTTCCCTTTCTTGGAACTAGTGTAATAATAATATCATCATCTTCGTCGGCATCAATGTCATCTAGAAGATCAGTGAGTCCCAATGTCAAACATGTCTTGGCGCCACTGTCAGCTGTGTGTGGCACATTCACAAAACTCCCTGAAAACTCTGATGTACCTGGTTTGACTGCATTGTCTGGAGAATTGACGTAAACATCGAATTTCACAAAATCGCCGAAGTTCAACTCAATTCCTTCTATGACCACAACCTCCTCAGAAACTTCCTTCTCAGCCTTGCTCCTTGTCTTGATTGTTCTCTTGATAGTTACGCTCTCTGGTGACTTCAAATTCAAAGGGAAGCTTACTACTCTGGGCTTCCCTTTCATTCTCCCTTTGCCCTTTCTCCTTGATCCTCTCGGAAAAGATGGTGTGGGTGTCTTTTCCATCCATGCAATCGGCACACTGTCGTATCGATAACCTAGTAATGACGAGTCCAGACAATCTTTCACCTTAACCCTCACTAGTTGAGCGTTCTCATCGTAGAACAAGAAGCTCGCTTCTAGAAACTCCGGCCTCCTTGGGTCCCTATTTCTCCGGCTTATATCCTTCCAAACGTTCCACAGACGATCTACGTTCATGTGGTGGCAATAGAAAATAGGATCTCTACCTGCAGAGTAGAAATTACCCATATTCTCTCTAAATGGTGTTTCGGGGGACGGCTCACATCCAACCCAAACATGGACCGGGGAATGTGGCAAGTTCTCCACAGATCCCGCACCAGGATTTGGTACGTCACCGGCTAGGTACTTTGCACCGAAGAACTGTTGCGGTGTCTTGGAATTGGTGACCATTTGACGATACATGAGATCTAGGTTGAGTTGGATGAGCTCTTCGTCGGACGTGCCTAATTCGGTGCCGAAGTTGAGGTCGATGATTTTGGATCCCCGATGTTTTTGATTCCGAAGAGGATCATAGAGTGAAGATGTTGGATCGTCAAATATCGACGGGAGAGTCATGCCAACCGGATCGTCGTAGTTCCAGAATGGCATTACGAAATCATCGTCGTCGATCAATTTCCCAAGGATCTTCTCGAAGAAGTAGAGATACCATCGGTGGAAGGGGAAGAACAACCATGAGTTGTGAATTTGCAATGGTTTTTGGGGAGTGATTCCAACCTGCAAATACAAAACAAATTATACGAAAAATTGATTAAGATGATAGACCAGCTAGCTAGCTAGCAGCTGGCCACATCGATCAGTACGCGTGCATTAATATGTTAATATGCCTGATCATATGCGTTGTTGCAGTAAGCGCAATGCACCATGGCCTGTTGTGCAAAGCTACGAGGGTCTTCTTTGTCCAATGCTCGCATTCTCTTTGTTGCTTCTTTATACTTAGCAATCTGGTCGTTGGTCATGTTTTGAACCGCCGGACGGACACGGATCCGATTAGGAGTCGATGGAAAGAAGTCGACGATTTTTTCACTGTAGGGAGGGCAGCAGCTGTCTTCTATGACAACAACGTTGCCTTGTCCATCCACAAGTGTGGATTTTTTACATGTGGAAAGATCTGGAGATGCTATAGGTGCAGCAATGCTATGTCCAGGCATGATAAGGCCGGTGCTAGCAGCGCCATAGAGACCACCGAGACCGATGAGCATATTACGGCGATCGAACGAACCAGAACCACCATTGCTTGATGATTTGGCACTGCTTATGGAAGCTCGAATTCTTCTGGCAGTTGTTTTCTTTTTCAATTGATAGGAAGGGGATGCAAAGGAAAATGGAGGAGACGAGTTAAGAGCTAGTATCTGCATTGAGCTCATTGTTTCGCATGGCAAATAGGCATGATCGAGATAGTAGGAATATATATATATACACATAGCAAACCAGAACAACTTACGCGTGTTGGACGGAATCAACGTGCCATTCTTTTTTTTCTCCACTTATTTCCCACGTGTAAGACAGACAGACAGACAGACATATTGATTCATTAATTCAGAGATCTCCACAGAATGTATTTAGATTTTCAATGTCATCTATCTTTTCGATGTTAGATCCAAGATCCAAAGTCGATCCATCTTTTCAATCAATGTTCAAACAATAAATATATATATATATGACCATCGGTGTCCAAAAATATCCACTTATTACTAGCTTAAGTGTGTGTTATAAATATTTTTTCCGGATTAATTTAACCCTAGATTAATTACCCATTAATTCAAATTAACTGTTTCAATTTTTCTCCGAAACACCAAAGATTTCGATTTCAGTTCAGTTCTTTCAAGTTAGAAGTGGTGTGAGGACACGAGGAGTGAGGTTTGATGTTTCGTTTCCGATGATCTTTTCTTTGACTCGTGTGTACAGAAATACGAGTACTATCCCATACCGAAAATCACAATTGATATAACCACAACGTTCCTGATGGTGAATGGGTCGTGGAGGAGTATGTAACCGAACGCAAGAACGAGACATGTCTTCAAGTGTCCTGACTATTGTGAATGTGATTTGTGTGAAAGAATGAATAATCTATTTGGTGTGTATGTATGTCTATTTATACTACTATTATATAGTGTTATTAGTACTAACTGATTACAGTTATATCTAACTGAATACAGCTATTAATACACCCTCTCAATCTTGGGAGAATTCTCTAACGAGATTGCTTCTTTGATCAATGAGATGTAGTCTAATTAGTTTGTCCTTTTTTACGTGAATGCCCAAGAACAATGATGCTTCACCCAGACGCCTGAGTGCAAATTCGTTTTCTAATTTGTCTATCATCTTTTCAATTTATGTATTGTCCGAACTTGTAATTATCATATCATCGACATATAACAACAAATATATTGTATGTTTTGCTGATGCTACAGTTGACGATCTGAACTCCCTTGAATGAACCCTTGTCTCAATAGAAATTCTTTTACTTTCTTGTACCACATGCTCGGTGCCTATTTAAGACCGTAGAGCGCTTTAGTTAATAAGCAAACGTGATGTGGTCAGTTTGGATCAATAAACTCCATTGGTTGCGACTTGCGACATAACTACCCTTTCTTCAATGTCTCCATACAGAAATGCGATGGATATGTCGATCTGCAATATGATCTTCCATCCTCTTGTAACTTCTATTGTGAGTACTAACTTGATTGATACTGGTTTGACTACGGGGTTGTATGTTTGATTGTATTCTGTTCCTTCTATTTGACGAAGTCCATTAACCACAAGCCTTGCTTTGAGTCTCTCAATGCTTCCATCTTCTTTTTGTTTGATTTTGAAGATCCAAATTGAGTTAATCACATTGTCATTCGAAGTGCGAGGGATCAGTGTCCAAGTGTTGTTCTTCAAAAGTGTCATGTATTCTGCTTTCATTACTTTCTTCCACGCTGGGACTAGCAACGTCGGCCTGTTTTGGTGATTTAGGAAGTTCTACTGGCCTTGTGGTGCTTACGCAAGCATATTTGAGATTTGGTTTAACAATCCCATTTTTTGACCTGGCGGTACATGGTGGTGAGATTACGGATGTTTGTTCAATGATTGGTGCGTGTATTTCCACATTTGGATTTTGTTCGATTTCGGAATGTGTTGGACTTGATTCTTCATTTGACACATTCAATTATGGAGTGTCTGAGTTAGTTGTTTCTGTTGTGTGCTCGGGTGAGTCTTGAGTAGTTTAATTTGTTCATCAAGATCATGGTTTGCTTCTTTAGATAGCGAATCTCCTCTATCGGATTCTTGTGTACCTGTATTATTCTGCATTGGTTAGTCAATATGCTTTGACTTACCCGTTTGTCATGTGAGTCATTCGTATCTTTTTTTTTGAAGAATAATTTACTTGACGTAAAGTCTTTTTCAAAAAATTTGACGTCTCTGAATGTAAATATTTTTCCGTCAACTGGATCCATACATAAGTAACCCATGTGATTTGTCGGATAGTCAATGAATATGCATGGTGTGGATTTTGGGTCCTGTTTTGACTTTCTGTATGGTCAAAGACATGGATAATACTTGCAGCCGAATACCTTTGTTAGATCATAATCTGGTTTATTCCCAAATAATGTTTCATATGGTGATATTCCATCCAAAATCTTTGTAGGATTTCTGCTGTATAAATAGGCTGCAGTCATTATGGTGTAGTCCCAAAATCGATTTGATAAGAAAGCATATTGAATCAGTGTTACTGCTGTATCTACCAGATGTCGATGCCTTCGTTCGACTGATCCCATTGGTTGGTGACTATACAGACATGACATGCGATGATGGATGCCAAAATTTGTTAACATTAGGGTCATTTTCTTGAATTCCAGGGAATTGTCTGTTTGTATTGACTTTATCGTGTAGTCACTTTGGTGTTCAGCAAATTTCTTGAATTTTAGAAATACCTCAGTAACTTGTGACTTTAGACGAAGTGGATAGACCCATTTGCAGTTTGTTTTGGTGTCAACGAAGTTTATGTAGTATGTGAAACCTTCTTCTGAGGTGCACAGAGCTGGTCCCTAAATGTCAGTAAAGATCAATGATAACGGATCTTTGTATTTGATAGATCCGATTTTATGAGGTTGAGCTGAAATTTTACCAATGATACACGACTTACAAACACTATTCTCTTTATTCGAATGTGCAATCAAATTTTCATTTATCAAGTGGTTTACAGCTTGTTTGTGTAAGTGACCTAAACGACAGTATTGTAAACTAGTAGTTGCTTTTTCAACTGCTAAAGCATCTGGATTTCTTCTAATATCCACCGACAGTTGATATAATCCGTTCTTTTGCCTTCCTTTCATCAGCAGTCTTCTAGTGATTGCATCGAGTACCTTTACATTATGATCATCAAATTCAAACACAACTTTGTTATGAAGGCAGAATTGATGCACAGATAATAGAATTTTTGTTGCAGTAGGTACAAGCAGAATATCTTCTAACGAAAATTTTCTTATACCATTATCGAAGATTGATCTCCCGATGTGTGAGATCGTCATTTGTTCACCATTACATGCTGAGACAGAGTATATCAAGAATATATTTTAGATTTTTGTAATAATTCTGAATTACCTGTGATGTGTGCAGAAGCCCCAGTGTCAGGATACCAGATCAGGGGATAATTATCTTCTTTAACAGTTAATATATTTGCCTCCACAACCCCTGGAATTCCTATCATTACCATCTTTCGATTATGATTAGGAGGAAATCGACGAGCGTTAAACCTGCTGTAACAGTTGACTGCTATGTGACTTTTGCGCCCACAGATTTGACATGATCCTTTGTTATGAGCACTGTTGTAGTTACTAGCCGTGGATGAGGTTGCAGATGAACTTCTTTTTGTACTTGTGGTGGCTATGTTAGCAGCGATTGGTGACTCATTCTTTTCTTTCAACATCCACATTTCTTGGTCTATTAAAATAACTTGTAGATCCATGAACGTCAGATTGTGATTGATGTTGGCAGTCATGGTAGTGACAAACTGGGAATATTCTGATTTGAGTCCTCCAAGGACCTTGAGAACTATCTGGGATTCATTCATAATTTCACCTACTGCCACAAGATTATCTAGGATCTTGCGGACATGGGCGATGTATGCCTTCATTGTCATTGCTCCTTGTTTCATTTCCAGAAATTGTTGGTGGAGATAAAGTATTCGAGTGATGGATTTGAGAGAGAATAAGCTGGACAGTGCCTTCCAAACTTTTGCCGAGGTTTCAAGGTTTGCGACTTGTGGAAGAATTGATGGTGATAGTGCTGCAAGTAGCCATCCTAAAATTATCTGATCCTGTCTTGCATGGATCGAAGAGGTGGAGAGATCGACTTGTCCTTCCACATATTCCATAAGTTCCGCTCCTCTGAGAATGGCAGATACTTGTGCCTTCCATGGTACGTAGTTTTCCCTGTTAAGGGTAACAAACACCAGTTTCCTCACATATAGTGTGGGAATGCGGCATGTGGGATCATATACTGGACTTTCCATTCTTATTGAATGAAAAATTTGATCTCACTTGGATTGTGAGATTACCGGTGAAGATTTACGTCTTTGCAGTTATATATCTGCTTACAACGGAAGTCGTCGCCGGGGAGAGAGAGAGGAAAAGAAAAAATTACACTCTATGACTCACAGATTACACATCATAATTGTAAACAGAAACAAAACTCAAGTAATTGTTTGACTTAAAGCCGACGATGATTGCGATTTTAAACTGGCGATGATTGCGATGAATAGTCCAGCGAAAAATCACTGACCGAATGTGAAGACACGGCTGAGGATTTTGAACTCTCTGGAATTGAGCACACGAATATTGCGACCTGAAGTGCTCTGGAATTGAACACGAATGAACTCACAAGCGGACTGAACAGAGATCGCAGTGCTCTGGACTCCAGTTGCATCGTCGAACGACTAGCGGAGACTGGAGATCTGAGATGACTATCGGCGACCGATTCTGAAGCGGCGCTCAACTCTGAAGACAATCGCACTCGGGAAGGAATCGCTCGTCTGAAGACAATTCTGGAGCTGCCTGGAACGGAAGTCGTTGCGGGTGTTCTTGAAGAAATCGGCGTGAGCGTTCTCGCACGATGATCAGGAGACGTCGCGGTGAGTAACTCGGGAGGAATAAATCACAATCGTGAAGGAATCGCTCGTCTGAAGACAATTCTGGAGATGCCTGGAACGGAAATCGTTGCTGGCGTTCTTGAAGAAATCGACCCTGGAGGAATCGCAATCGGCGCGAGCGTTCTTGACAAAATCAACTCTGGAAAAATCACAATTGGAGATCGTCGACCTGGAATCGATTCGGTGCTTGATTGCAGAAGTGACGGCGATCTGATAATTGGGGATCAAAGGAGCGTCGGCGATCTGAGGCGGAAGTTCTAGGCAGATGTCGCCATCCTCCAGAATTTGCTGGGATCTGAAAATACCGTCGGCGAAATGGCTGGGATGTGAAGCTGGATCGCGTCGGCGAACTTAACGTCGCCATCGTCCTCTGATCAAGCTCCATGGACAGAGTTTATTGCGGAAGAAAAATCAAAATCACAGGATGTGCCTGCTCATGATACCATATTATGAATGTGATTTGTGTGAAAGAATGAATGATCTATTTGGTGTGTATGTATGCCTATTTATACTACTATTACATAGTGTTATTAGTACTAATTGATTACAGTTATATCTAGTTGAATACAACTATTAATACTAACACTTGGTACGTCACCGGCAATGTTTTTCCGATAACTAGAAACATGTTAAAGTTTACTGATACCGCTATCAAACATGACAGTATGATGAAGCTGCAGACGGTGGAGGTGTACATTTATCCGTAAGAGAATACGTTACGGTGGGAGAGGAAACTGTCGATGAAGGGGCCGGAAATGACGAGCACAACGGCTTGGAATGGAGAAGATTGGTAGAGAAGTTGCGTGGAGGAGATGTTTAATTTTTTCTGAATAGTGTTTAATTTGACCGACACAAGTCGCCAGGATTGCAAGAACAGAACCCATCAAATTCAATTGGAGATCGGTTGCAGAAGCTTATACCCAACTCCGAAAAGAAGAATCAGAAGAGAAAACTTCACCTGAGCATAACATTGCAACTCGAGCCTACCGAACCGAGCCTACTCTTTTGTATTCGGTTCGGTTCGTTTCGTTTAAATAAACGAGCCTACTCTTGGGTTTGGGTTTAATAACTTAACCGAACCGAATAATTCGTCGAATGCTGAACTTTTTTTACATCATCCTAAAAATAAACATGTGTATCTGACTATCTTTGAAAAATAAACAATAAAAAAAACATTTTGTTTATAGTTTATTTTCTTTTGTTGAGTCAATCCTTAGTCATCATGCAGAACCTGTTCATGAAAAATGCAAGTATTTTTTTTAATAATATTAAAACTAATCTAGCTTGTTTTACATATACATTTTCTAATTATAAATGGATTTGTGACACAGGACATGAGTGGTAATAAATCACTCTTTGTTAATATAAAACCTTCTAATGATTTTAAAAGAATTTTAATTCCTAATGTATAAGAGATGTAAATGGGTGGGAGAGATTTCGATCCCTTTTCATTATCATTGATCAGTACTGTATATATACATTTTAGTATAACAGAATTCAGTTATACTTAATACTATAATATGATAATGAAATTACTAATTAGTCCATAGAAGTAAGTAATTAATATTAGTTTATGTAAGAATATAGCTATTAAGACTTATAGAACTAATTCTAACATATCACTAATACTCCCCCCTCAAGTCTGATGATGTAAACAAATCAGCTTGTCCTTAAGATCTTTAAAGAATTTGGGCTTCAATGCTTTAGTGAGAATATCTGCTTGTTGTAGAGTATTCGGTATGTGTTGCACAACAAGAGTTTTGTCCTCCATTCTTTCTCGAACAAATCTGAAATCCATGGCTGCATGTTTGATTTTGGAGTGATAAACCAGATTGGCAGCCAAATGAGTTGCTCCTAAATTATCAGAAAACAGCTTGTAAAGTGATTTTAAATAAATTTCCAATTCTTTCAATAGAGAATTAATCCATTCAATCTGAGCGACTGTTAATGCAATAGCTCTAAATTCAGATTCTGTGTTTGACCTAGCAACTTAGAAGCTCAGGAAATTAAAGAATCCCCAATATATATCATGAATCCTGTTTGACTTCATTGGCCCAATCTGCATCGCAATATGCTGTAATGTTAAAATCAACTACTTTTCTCAAGATAATTCCCATGTTTTGAGTATCAGAGAGATATCTCAATACTCTCTTCATAGCAGTTCAGTGAATAGGTTTGGGTTTCTCCAAATGTTGAGCCAATTTACTTACCACAAAGGAGATGTCAGGACGTGATAAAGTAAGATACTGCAACGATCCTACAATTCTTCGATAATCAGTAGGATTTGAAATCATATCTTCTTCTGAATATAGACCTGAATTTGCTTCCATTGGAGTAGGGGATGGCTTTAAATTGTCAAATTTATTGAATTTCAGCAAGTTCACAAGATATAATTGCTGATCTAAGAATAGCCCATGTAAATGTTTTTGTACTCTAATACCCAAAAAATAACTCAACTCTCCTAGCTTGTGGACAGCGAATTCTTCACCCAATTTTGCAAGCACTTCATCAACTTTAGCTGTATCTGCCTGTGATAATCATATCATCAACATAGACAAGTATATAAATTGTATATTCACCTAAGTGCACAAACAATGAAGGATTAGATTGGCTTGGTATAAAACCCATTAAATTCAGCACCATTTTTAGTCTGCGAAACCACATCCTTGAAGATTGTTTGAGACCATATATAGATAGCTTTCTTCAATAGGCAGACGTGATTTGGACATGATTCATCCATAAATCCTTTAGGTTGACGCGTTAAAATTCTCTCTTCCAATTGACCATGTAAAAATGCATTACCTATGTCAATTTGATTAAGTTTCCAACCTTTTGAGACTGCAATAGTTAATGCTACATGAATAGATACAGATTTTACAACTGGACTGAATGTCTCATTGTAATCTCTGCCTTAAATCTGATTACTCCCATTTGCTATTAGCCTTGCCTTTAATCTGTCCAGACTACCAACTGATTTTTCTTTGACTTTAAACAACCATATAGAATTAATCACATTGTCTGCCGGCATCCTTGGTACCAACTCCCATGTGTCATTATTAACGAGCGCATCATATTCTTTGTTCATAGCTGATTTCCATCCTTCATTCTCCAATGCTTACTTGACTGAAGATGAAACTGAAATTTCAGAAGTTGATATAGACAGTGCATACCTAGGATTAGGCTTCTTAATCCCTGCAGCTCCTCTAGTGAAGGGGCGCCTCTCATAATCAGTTAATTTTACTGATTTTGAAATTGAGAACTCATCTCTAGAGCTTGAATTTGAAGAACTTGGAGAGGATATCTGATCAACTGGATTAATTGGGGAAGATATTTGATCAACTGAAATAATTGGATCTGAATGAGCTGTCGGAGTGACATCTTGAGTCTGAAATAATGGACTGTTTTAAGAAGTATTTCTACTAATAGGCTCTGATACCGTATAAGAGATGTAAATGGGTGGGAGAGATTTCGATCCCTTTTCATTATCATTGAGTACTGTATATATACATTTTAGTATAACAGAATTCAGTTATACTTAATACTATAATATGATAATGAAATTACTAATTAGCCCATAGAAGTAATTAGTTTATGTAAGAATATAGCTATTAAGACTTATAGAACTAATTCTAACATATCACTAATATAATGCTAATGGAGATTGTTTTGTAATTAAACAAATAGAAGAAATTATATTTTCTCTAACAATAACTTTTAAAAATGTCTGTTTCAAAAAAAAAAAAAAAAAAAAAACTTTGAATTATTGATTTGATTTCTTTATATATATAGAATTATTGAAAATATGGGAATATGGATTTTTATGAACAAAACACACTGTCTTTTTCAAGATTTGATTGGACAGTGTAATGTTGAAATGGCGTTTATATCTTGGTCAAATTCAAAAGTTAGTTTTTCTGTTTCTTAGTTCTTCCCCAATCTCCCTCCGGTCGGCATCGCACCTGACCACATTCTCAGCCTTTCGTCGTGAATCTTGGGTGCATCTCGCTTTATAGTTGTGTAAGTTTAATGAGTTGTGTGATAAGATTAGGAGTTTTTGTACATTTCTTTTATTGATCCGGCCGCTGTACACTAGCTACATTCATTCCCATTTGGTAGATTCAAATATTACATGAGATGGAGGTTGGTAATTGAAGGAGTTGGCCAAATTAAAGGAGACTGGCCCCATATATATATAGGGCACGATTTTGGGACGGCCGGTTTTTCGAACGGTCCCTTTTACGGACCTACGATCCAGCCGTCCGTTAGCTGCGATCACTGGAGATCAGACTGCCGATCGGAACTGGAGTCGGAACTGCCGATCGGAACTGGAGATCGGAACTGGAGATTGGAAACTGTGATCGGAGTTCCGATCGGAACTCGATTTCTGTTCCGTGGGAACCCATCGATCGTTGATCAGAAACTGGAGATCAGAAACTGCATGGAGATCGTTCACCGGTGATTTTCGATTGGAGTGAGGTTCGAAATCGGTACTGGTTTTTATCAGATATATATAGAACTATCGGAGGCAGAGCTTTTATAGAATTATCGGAGGCAGAGCTTTTATAGAACTATCGGCAAATGGTGGAGGTGGAGATTTCAGAAATGGATTTCAAAAATCGGTACTGGTTTTTATCAGATAGTGTGAGTATAACAGCGATCGGTACTTTGGAAATCGGTACTGGTTTTTATAGAAGCTTCGGAAGGTGACGAAGGTAACCTTATCGCAGACGGGCTGCATGATACGGGCAGCTGTCTGTGATCCACTGTCCAATCATATATATATATATATATACAGAATAATTCAGGTGCGACACTTACCGTCCCTTCTCCCAGTACGGTACCTACCTCATCCACCTTCCGATTTCGTATCGACGGCTGTATCCTCGACAGGCCACCGTTCCAACACCGTTCTTGATGTTCTTGCTATGTACGTACGTACTCGATTTGCGCTCCATTAATATATAATTTCTCTCCATCCATGGCAATGGGTTACCGACTGACCACTGAGATCGATTTTAGATATGATTGACAACTTTCTGGTTTCTTCCCATAACCCAAAGAAGAGTTCTTCTTGCAAAAGAAGGCATCTCCTCCCTCCTAGAAGATATAACTCTACCATTATTGTTATTGCTATTATTCAAGCTTCCAAGCTCCACGTCCATGTCGAATTCACTCTCGCTGTCGAATTCCGAAGCAAGTCTGCTGGGTTCCTGTTTCATGTTGGACACTACTACTGTGGATATCGATCCTCCTTCTTCTTCTCCTCCTCCTCCTCCAAAGACGGTATCTGCTGCTGGTTTTTTAAGCTTCTTGCCTCTTAGCCAGGTGCTGGAAAATGAATAGCTGTCTCTTTTTACAGCCACAGGTGGGTGGCGGATTGCCGTTTCATCGAACCCTCTGAAGCTTTCTCTCTCAGAGTGACAGTCGCATTCAGACATTGCGAGTCGCCGCCGATTGGGTTTTGTTCCTTTTGCATTTTTCTCCGGTGGTTTGATTGCCACTTGAACTAGAGACTTCTCATCCATGACGTACTCAAATGATCCCATTGAGAAACACCTTCTATCGTCGATGTTGCTACTGTTACTTGTGCTTCCTTCGCCTCTTTTGTCTAAATTCCGAAACTTACCTAATTTTACGGCGACCACCTTCGTCTCCGGTGCTGGCGTCACTGGTTGTGGAACTGGAGGGGTATTTGGAACCTCTTCTTTCTGTGAATTGTTCTCTACTGTTTTCTCAGACACCTCGTCAGCAGCGACAAATCCCACATGGGAATTCTCCCCCAAATTGTCCGGAACGATCATCTCCCTGGAACTCCTCGCACTGTCACCGGACTCCAAAAACAACACGATCGGAGCGCAGGTCTGCGGAAACTCCGGCATGAGAAGACTTCCCCTACAGAGAGGACAGGTAGAATGAGACAGAAGCCATCTGTCAATGCATTCGATATGGAAAGCATGACTGCACTTGGGCAGAAGCCGGAGTCTATCTTCAGGCTCGAACTCACACAAACAGACAGCGCAGTCGAACGGATCTTTATTCCCACCGACGATGGACTTGTAGAAGAAGATAGGCAAGGTGTCGATGTAGGACTGGTCAACGCCAGAATCGTGTAGGTTGAATAATTGCTGGAGCTGACCTTGTAGAGCCGTGACCGTATCCGACTCCTCCGGATCCCGTCCAGTTCCCCGGAAGAAGTAGCGGATGAGAAGATGGATGAGTCCAGAAAGGAAGAACACGAACGCCAGGACAACAATTATCAGAAGAACACTCGGGCTTATTCTTTTATCCAGATTTGCATACTGTGATAAAAACGAGGAAGATGAAGAAGACGTCGGCGGTATCTCGACTTCCACCGGCGGAGGCGGTGGAGACTGCGTGAAATTATAACTGTAGTCCCTTCCCCTCGTCTCCATTCCTCGTTGCCGGAGACACAGACCACCGTAAGAGTGAGTGAGAGAGAGAGAGGGATTGTTGATGTAGATCTAGAAAGCTGGGGCGGTGGTGCTCGTTGCTTTGAGTTAATCTTCCATGCTTTCCATGGAGTATTGAATAGAGCAATAAATGGCGTCAATGAGAGAAGATGGTTGGAGTTAATACGAATTGAAGACAACAAACTATGAAAAAAATAAATAAAATTCAAATTTTAATTTTTTACTTTTTGAGTCATTTTATGCAAATTTACCATTCTACGTGGATTCATGCATAAGATGAGAATATCTATGTATAAAACAACAAGCTTAAACAATAGACTTGGTTTAAGTTGAGTTTTGAGTTTGATGTTGTTGGGAAACACCAGATCGGGAGAGCATGTGAGTTGGTGTTCGTGCAGCGGTGCACGGTGGCCGGACATAGATTTCGCCGCCAATAATGCAATGATAATGTTGTAGAACCTAGCTAGATGAAATTCAATTTTCACTTCATTTGAGATCTTGAGTGATGTGTTTAGTTAGTATGTAGATTCATATAGTCTCATCTTTCCAGATATTTTTTCTTGTTTTTTGAATATTCATTATTTTACCAATTAATTTAATTAATTACCATACGGTCCACACTCTCTATGTTCATAATTATTAATTAATATATATTAGTAAATAGTCAAATCTTGGGATTTGTTCTATTATATATCGAAATCTAGCAACCTAGAATTGTAAAAATTAAAATTTGGATTTCAAATTTAGAGCCTACTAGATCAATTACTAGGTAGGTCAATGGGCGATGTATATTTTTACTTTTTTTAGGGATTTGTAAGATTTTTTTTACTCATATAATCAAATTAATATAAAAAAAATTAAATAGATAAATAAAATACATATATTGAGACTGACTTAATCTAGTCTATATTATTAGATTGGGGAATCTGACGGAGGCAGTGTAAAAAAATTAGACAACACTCTTCTCCTTGGGGACTATTATAAAATGTTATTGAGTGTTTGTCGTGACATAAATAGACGGAAAGAAATAAAAGATATAGACGCACGTTAGTATATCTCCTGATCGTGGTAGTCTTTAAGAAGATCATTAAAGAAATCACTATCTCTTTTGATTCAGTGTATTACAAGAAAAACTGTTGTTATCTTTTAAAGACATTTATGCTGAAAGTATAAAAGACCAACCTCTTGATGTAACGTATTTAGTTACTGTATAATTAGATTACATAACTAATGGGAAAAAGTCAATAAGTTTTTGTTCATTTTTTTTTACTTTTATTTTTTATTTCTATACTCTTTGTAAATTAGACATTGTTTTTATTTTTTAATAAAATTTTAATTACTTCAAAAAAAAAAAAAAAAAAAAAAAAAAAAAATCATAAATCTTTGTGACCAACTGGATAATTTGGTTGTGTAATAAAATATTTATATTTTGTGTTTTAGAGATCAGGTGAATCTAACTAATGCATGGGCGCATGTCTACGTCCGTCCACATATATAATAACCAGCCACGAGGGATCGACCACATGGTAAGACTTATTAGTGAAGTTAGATAACTAATATATAATATGGTCAACCATTGGCATTATGCAACTAGGTTAAATACTTAAATCTCATCACAGTCAAATTAAATAATCAAATAATCTAAATACAAACTATGTCATTATGGCGAGTGATGATTTGGTACCGTGTATATATCAGACAATCTAATGTAAGTATATTACAAATGTTCATCCTTTTCTACATTCAACCCCTATTGGTATTTGTACACTTTCCTGCTGAACCGAGTCTTCTTTCACTGGTCAAGTGGGTCTGATATGATAGATCAAGACTATTATCAGTGAGGTTTTATTTTATGCACACCCAGAGCTTTTCATCAACTCAGTAGCCCATATCTCCTATTTTGGACACGATTAACTATAAATGGTAACACAACTCAATTAATCTAGTTGTTAACTGTATTATTAAAATAATTAAACTTTTGAAGATTGAAGATTCGAGTGTTAATATATATATATATATACTTAAAAAAAAAACTATAAATATTCGATGAATTATTTTTGGAAATTTCGTGTTTAAGTTTACATCACAAGGGACTGATCAATGGTGGGTTGCATGTGACAACTTTCCTTTTTTTTTGTTTGTTAGAGATTGATAAATTGCACGCCATGACTTGTGGTTTTAACTTTTTTTTTAAGGTAATTATTACTTCCACATTCTATGATATTGAATTATTGATGATACCTAGACCCAACAGACCGAAACCATCAGGTTTGGTCCGGTTCAATAAATCCGTACAACCCAATGGGCCAGATCTGTCAGGTCCAGAAAAGTTTTACCCCTAACTCCCTAAGGGTGATATTTATAAAAGATTTTTTTTTTTACCATTTTTACACCTTCCACAGAAAAGTTGAATTTTGATTTTAAGAAAATAATTACATATAACAGCGAAATGAAATCTGGTATTTTTTGTTCAAGACCAGAAAGGTAAATCCTTTCACTTTAACTCTTTAAAGACTTCTTCATTTCACGAGCAAAGAATAGATGACGAGGAATAATGACCAAACTTAAATAACACTTCAATCGTTATGATGCGTTTGGGGGAGATGAAACTGTTTATTTTTATTTTTATAAACTAGCTCACAACAGACCACAAATAAATCTTATCTCCATGTCCTATTTTCCAACTGCAACCAACCAACAAAAAAATAACGATCGATCGAACGAAACAAACACATACCTGCTGACATTTGATCCACACACGCGTTCCGACGCATACCAAATCCGGCAAGTTTGGATTCGATCGAGATTCCAGATGGCGTTGTCTTTGTCATCCATCCCGTCGATTTCCGTTGCTCGCTGGAGCAATAAACCATCGACGGCAACGATTCTCAATTCCTACATCTCTATTCCTTCATTCAAATCCCCACGGCGGGTTTCCTTCATCAGTCGACATCAGTGTGCGGTCGTAGATCAGGTTTTTGTGCCCCAGACGGCGGTTTTTGATAGGAATTCTGTTTCTCTAGCAGAATTCAAAACAGAAGCGGAACTCTGGGCGGCCGTTTGCCTCCGGATCCGCACATTCTACGAATTCAACCAATCCTCTGTCGGCGTCGAGGTTTGGTAACTTCTTCGTTAAGTTTTACCTCTGTCTGTATCTCCCAGCTAGATTGATGATCGAGGTTGTATTGGATGTCAAGTTTTGTTAGGATCACAAGACAGGATTGACAAATCGGGAATTCCAAGCTCTGAAGGAAAGGATTTCTGGAGAAAATCTAGGGTTCCGACGAGTTTCCTGTTTGAATGCCACTCTGCCGCTTTCCATTGCCGGCGTGTCAATGTCACTCACGGAAAATCTGTGCTCCGTTTGCAAGGTAACTAACTAACTAACTAACTGATTACCCAAAATAATCAATTTCGAACCATAATGAAATTTCTCAAATCACAACATGACACGTACGTGCGTAGTTTGGGCAGAACGGCGAAGAACAAGTAGTCATCGGAACGTTAGACATAAACCAGTGCGTGAAAATGGTAGACGAGCTGACCGGAAAGAAACCAGAGGGCATAGGGTCGGACATAACGAGGGCGTACCTCAGCAATGTGTGCGTCGCCAAAGAGCTACAGAGAAATGGAGTCGCGTCTGATCTGATAAAAAAAGCCATTGCAGTTGCTCGTTCTTGGGGTAATTCCGTAATATTATTAAAGAATCAAATAAATGACGGATCACTGTGGACTGTGACTGACTGCAAAATATATTTAAAACCCACAGGAATGACGGATCTATACGTTCACGTTGCGGTTGATAACGGTGGGGCGAGGAAATTGTACGAGAAGTGTGGGTTTGCTTACGAGAATGAGGAGAAGACTTGGCAAGCCAGACATTTCGGTCGACCCAGACGGTATCTGCTGTGGAGAGATCTAACTCACTGACTCAAGATCGGCATGGGCGTATGACTGACAATTGATGGATCTCATTTATTTTTCAAAAAAAAGTAATAATCATCATCATTTATTGACAGCATGTATGATCATGTTCTTGAAATTGAATCTGGGCACATGGGTGCAATTCAATCTTGTTGCCCGACAAAACCCAGCTGTTCTAGTCATATATAGGGTTTCTTCCTCTAGCTTCTGTGGATGGATGGGGCTGTATTTAATCGGATCTCAAATTGACCAACACAGGCAGTCGGTACTCGGTAGTCAGGTAGAAATTAATCTGGAGCTAGAGATGAGCCGAAGTCAGAAGAATGCAGGATCAAGAAGGGTGAGAAGGAAGAAGCTGGTTCAGAAGAGCATGGTTGTCGAGGGGAAGTTGAAAGAGCTCGAGAAGGTTGTTCCTGGGTGTGAGGAGTTAGATGCCGAAGACATGCTGAAGAAGACGGCGGAGTATATCGCATTGCTTCAGTTCAAAGTTGTTGCTCTCAGAGTTTTATCTAAAAAAGTTTGATGTTATTTGGTTGTTAGTGTATTTGTTATTTTAAATATAACATAGGGCATTTGGTCTAGTGGTATGATTCTCGCTTTGGGTGCGAGAGGTCCCGAGTTCGATTCTCGGAATGCCCCTTTTTAATTTTTTTTCTACCAGTTTCAACCCGGCGTCCTCGTTAAAAATCCAACCGTTCGTCTCAATTTTAATTGATTACTTTTTACTTAACTACCATTTCTGATTTCTCCCTCTAAATTTTCGGTTTTCTTCCCTTCCTTATTCGGCAGTTTCCTCACTCTCAAGTCTAAACACCTACATCTTCCGATCATCTCCTTCCCACCAAAATCTATGGATTATTCCTCCATTCTCATTCTCTTCATCCTCGGAACATTCCATCCCATCTCCTCCGAGGTTACATCCCCACCCTCCTCTTCAGTGAACAAACTGCTGCTACCTGGATTTACTCTTAATTGGCTGGATGAAAAGATGGAGTACAGGGCTGGTGATGTGGCAGTTATCAAAATAACCCCATGGGAAGATTCAACGACTCATTCAGAGTCTAGCGCCGCATTTGATCGTTACGTTGCTGATTTTGTAGTTTCTGTCATGGGGAAGAAGGGAAACTCTTCTTATGTGTCCAATGTTATTTCGTACTCAGAAGGGGATCCCTCTTTTTGGAATATCACACTCGTTCCGATCATGGCCGGTAGGTTTTCTTTGATCGTCACTGAAGAGTACGCGGATGCTTCTGATTCGACTCTTCATTTTAATATCCTCCCAGGTAAATATTTAAATCTGCAATTGACTTTCCAACTGAAACAATAACATTTTAAAATGACCTTTGTTTTTTTATCTTCCTTTTATCATTGCATGATTTGGGTTTTGCTTTCTCTTAAATATTTCTAATTTTCTTCATTTTTTTTATCTTATTCGAAGGGCCTATACATCCATCTGCCTGCATTCCATTCTGGTTGAACAATGTGAAAGAATACATTGCTGGAACAAAAGCAACTATTTTTATACGTCCCAAAGATGCATTTGGCAATAATATTTTTTGGTCACATGTTAAATCAAGGCCTTTTGATAATTTCAGCGTAGCTGCTTTCCATGAAAATGGCACAGTAGCGGTTATTATTGAATTGAATTACATAGGCTGGAACAAGTTAGGGATTTTTGTCATTAATTTTATACCTACATCTATTGGTAATCTTTTGCTACATGTATTGGGTGAAGACCTATCTCTGAGGGAATCTCCATTACCATTCAAGGTAAAGCCAGGTTAGTTTATTACTTTATTGAGTTTACAAATTACAACCAAGTATTGGACATCAACTAGTTCATACTGCAACCGAACAAATAATTTTTCATACTGAATTGTGTATTCATTGTTTTCTTTTTATATATCGGGGGTATATTTTTGTATTTCCAGAGAGAGGTATTTTTCAGAATCTTGATTTTATCAATATTTAATGTTATAAATTTCATTCACAGTTTTACTAAAATATTCAGTATTCCCAACTTTCTACAGGATCGTTGGTTATGGACAAATGCGTTGGAAAATGGAAATATGAGACAAATGTCTTGCAGATTTTCTCCAAGTTGGAGTTCTTTATTTATCAGAAAGATCAGTTTGGTAATCTGGTCCCAGGACTTTATCCATTTGACGCACGAGTCATAAAAAAATCAAATAATCTGTCTATCCCTATTTCGGATATTTTCTTTTCTGAAGCAGAGCCTGGGATCCAGTTGCTTTCTTTTGTAGTCGATGAACCTGGTGACTTTATGCTTGTTGTTTTCGATGATGTCAAGAAGGAAAACATTAGTGACACACCTTATGAATTCACTGTGTTTGTGGGTAAGTTCAATTTTCCTGATTTCAAAGCATCTTCTTTCATTCATGTAGATATAGTAAAGCTCTTCTAATCTTCTTTCAACTTAAGTTATTTTATATTCCCTTAAATATATTCCTTAATCACCTTGCATTTTAGTCATTACAGAAATAAAATGATTATATCTTATCATTATTTATTAGCCTTTTTCTTCTGGATTTCATTGTTCATTATTTTCTGATACTGAAGTATATATTGTTAACATGATTTTTTTACTTTGTTTTTTATAAAATATTTTCTCGCACACTCTGAGTCTCCGAGACTGATTTTTTATTTATTTATAGTATTAAGATTTTTTATTATTTCTGTATAAATTAATAATTTTCACATACAGATTATTTTTCATTTGTTATTTTATACAAACAGGATATTGTCATGAGTCAAACAGTGTTATCAATGGATCGGGTTTACTTACTTCAGTTGCTGGCGAACAATCTAATTTCACTGTTTATTTACAGGATATTTATCATAACCCCTCACCAATGGGGGTAGAGAAACTACATATTCAAATTCTTACAGCAAGTGATCCAGTTAGTGTCCGTCCAAGTATAGTTTCTCTGATAAATATCAATGGTAAATTGATATCTCTGAGTATTCAATTTTGTGCTTTAATCAATGACCATCTTTAATGTAATGAGATTCAATTCATCTACAGATTCCAAAGGACTTTATCCTGCACTATCACCTTCTAATGATAATAATGATGTGAGATTTTTCACTTTTAAATTCGTTTTTTGTTGAGAAAAATGAATATTAAATAAAAAACGATACATATTTGATGTTTACAGTTTGCTGGAAATTTAACAGTTGAATCAAGCACATTTAAAATTTCTTATACACCTGAGAAGTCTGGAGTATATGATATATGGGTATTCTGTGGTAATATTCCTCTCAACAAAGGACAATCATTTTCAATGATAACATATCCTGGTACTGCTTAATGCTTATATTATTTTTCTATTTTGCAGTATTTTTTGAAACGTCCTTTATTTGAGGTGATTGTTGTTTCCATCTCATTTTCTGTCATCATATTCTTTACTTTATACTAGTCCACTTTGCCAATAGAAATCCACCTGCAAATGTATGGCTTTTCAACTTACGTTTCTTGTAACATATTTTAAACAAAGAATGCTTATTCAATTTAAATTAATAAATTTGCGTAGATTACCTTTAGGCAAGCTAGAAGGAAGCATCAAATTTCCAATTTATTTTTTGCGATTCAAATAATGTCGGACTAAATATCTTCTACTGTTTGCAGATTTTCCTAATATGTTTTTGTCAAGAGTTATGGAACCTTTTCCTAGAGTACAGAAACTTGTTAGAAATGAAATGGTTGTGAAACTTGTTGATTCATACAAAAATCCTATTCCATCTAAAGAAAAACAATTGATATTCAAGTTTCAACCTTCAAATGATTCAGATTTTCAAACATGGACTTTCACGTATCAAGCAGAAGGCTTCTATCGTGGCTACTATCTTGCACAGAAACTAGGGACTTATAAGATATCCATATCATATGAAGGCAAAAATATACTGCCTTCTCCCTTTGAGATCAGCGTGTATGAAAGTAAGTTTACGAACTTAGGCTGTTAATATGAAAATCCATTGGAAACTTCATTGTCAAATATTTTTCTCATACTTTAGCCAATCCAAATATCTGGACTGTCTTTGTAGAAATTTGGTTATTTCAATAGCATCTCCTTTTTTATACATCAATTTACCTATTTCAAATTTACCAAGGACTTTTACCCTACATCTATGATGGAAGTATGTGAGACCAACCTCCTGAGGCAGCGTATCTAGTTACTATATAACTAGACTACATAGCTAATGGGAGAGAGTTAATGAGCTTTTTGCTCATTTCTTTTTACTTCTTATGCGTGTTATGATCTGAATGCGATTGGGAATGGGGGAGAACAAGTGTTCGATCCCTCCTAAACTGTTATTAATTCACTTATGTACAATTTAGGAGGATTAGGACTTAACAGAATAATAACCGATTCTGTTAAGTCTTATCCAATTAGAAAGTTCTAGAATTATATCCTAGCTTAAAGAAGTTATAAAAGTAATTAAACTAATTACATAATAGTCCCTTAATATATCACTAATAGCCCCCCTCAAACTTATCTATATCTATCGATGAGGTTGGCTTTAAGCTCCATGAATAATGTTGGCCTCAATGCTTTGGTCAATACATCCGCTCTTTGCTTGGTGCTTGGAATGTGAATAACTTCTAGAGTTTTATTCTCAACTCTTTCTCTCACAAAGTTGAAGTCCACAGCAGCATGCTTAATTTTTGAATGAAAAACAGGATTGGCAGCAAGTTGTGTGGCTCCCAAATTGTCACACCACATTTTGTAAGGTTTATCAACCTTTATACTCATTTCAAACAGTAAATTTGCCACCCAATCTAAATCTGCAGCTGCAGCAGTAATAGCTCTGAATTCTGACTCAGTGCTTGACCTGGACTAATTATTTACTGAATGATTGCTGACTCAGTGCTTGACCAGTGCAATCTGGGAGATGAATGATTGCTGACTCAGTGCTAATTTAATCATTCTAAGTTCTATTATCTAGCCTTAGATGCTAGGCCTTATCACACTCCACAGATTGCTGAATATTTTGCTGAACTTTTGTAACATGAGTTGTAGCTCCTGAATCTGCATACCAGAGATGAGCTTCCTCCTGTATTGCTACCAAATTCACAGTAGGCTCGTCAACAGTACCTGTTTCAGGGTACCAAATAGATCCAGAACCTTTATATATTAACGGACATCTTGCCAGTAGGCCCGTTAGGTGATAGTACTCTATTGTGTGTTGGAGGATATTTGATGATGTTCAGCCTATTGTAACAGTTCAGTGCACCATGTTTTCCAGAGTAAATCTGACATGGAATAGTGCTGAGTTTCACCTTCCCTTGCTTCTGAACTTTTTCTGTCTCAACGACATTAATGTTCAGAGGGTTTGCTACATTGGATCTAGATTTTCTGATCTCTATATCCATGAACATTGTTTTTACCTCTCTATATGTAATATTATCTCTCCTTGCTGTAATGTTTTGAATCAACGATTCATATTCATCTCTTAGCCCAGCCACTACTAGAAGGACAAGATCTGCATCATCTATTTTCTTTCCAGCAATTGACAATCCTTCCACAAGCATATTAATTTCAGCAATATATTCAGTAAAACTTTTACCTCTCTTCTTGAGATTTTGCAACTTTTGATTGATTGCAAGAATCTGTGAGCGCGAGGAAGATGCGAATTCTTCTTGAAGAATCTTCTAACAGCCTGATGAGGTTTTACAATTTGAAACCTCTGTCACCACCGACGCCGTGAGTGAAGAGAGTATCCAGCCCAAAATTAATTGATCCTGCTGGACAGCCACCGGCGTGCTCAATTCTACTTCTCCGAGAAGGTAAGGAATGAGCCCATTACCTCTCAAAGCCCCAAGGAACTGCGTCCTCCATGCAAAATAATTGCCTCGGTCCAATGCAACAGTCTTGGGAGACTTGATGATCACAACTTTCGTTGGAATCTTCAAATCATCCCGAGCGGCATTTACCACATCTTTACCGGAATCTGCCATGATCGCACAGCGGAATTTGATCAGCAACAGCCGGAAAGATGGATCAGTAACAAACCTCCCCGATCAGCAACAACACTTGAATTCAAATCCAGCGACTGATACCATATGCGTGTTATGATCTGAATGCGATTGGAAAATGGGGGAGAACAAGTGTTCGATCCCTCCTAAACTGTTATTAACTTATTATTAATTCACTTATATACAATTTAGGAAGATTAGGACTTAACAGAATAATAACCGATTCTGTTAAGTCTTATCCAATTAGAAAGTTCTAGAATTATATCCTAGCTTAAAGAAGTTATAAAAGTAATTAAACTAATTACATAATAGTCCCTTATTATATCACTAATACTTCTATTTCTATTCTCTATTTTTTGTAAACTTGGCATTAGCCTTATTCTAATGAAATTTAATTACTTCAAAAAAAAAAGGACTTTTACCCTTAACTATTTGGTGAGTGAGTGGTTTTTACTCTAATAAAAAAATAACACAAAAAGGTGATGTCATGAAAGTGTATGATGCTTATAAATGTTTGATCACATAATTTCTTTGACCATTTTGTACATGCATTAATAATAGCTACAATAGTTTTTTATTATATATTTATATTGATTTTAATTTTTTTTAGGAGAGTATTTTCCGATTGCACGCAATGATAGCATTTCTGTCTGGGAGGATAGTTCTGTCGATTTTGATGTCCTCGGAAACGATCACTATTCAGGCTCCAATGCCAGTATTATAAATTCATCCATAGTAAGTTTTTTCATAAGTAAATAACTTTTCAGAGAATATATACTTAATTATATTTACAATAGAAATATGATATCTAATTAATTACTTGCTTTATTGAAATAATCTTCACATTATTCCATCTTTCTTCTTTCACCGTCTAGTAGTCTACATTCTTAATGACCTCATCCTTTGTTTTTAGCTTTTTCTATGAAATACCGTGTTTTCTTTCTAAATTTAGTATGTTGCAGCCACACCATGGAACACTCCTGCAATATGGACAGCTCTTTAGATACACTCCTTACAAGGGATTTTCTGGAAATGATTCATTTTCTTATATGATTTCAGACAATGATCATAATGTTGCTGTTGGCACTGTTGAAGTATCAACTCTTCACCTACCACCTCAATTTGACTCACTTCCTACTGACTTGCAAGCAATTGAAGATACTATAAGCCCCAAATCTGGGTAATCTTATTTTACATGTTATTTTATATTTTCTTTACAAAAACCAAATGTATTTTTTTGTTTGAGATTAGTAAATGAATGTTTCATATTTTTCTCATTGCCAGGGGTTTTTCTGGTTTTTCACTCAAATATTCAGATTCAACTGAGAATATATCTATGACTCTAAGTGTAAAATTCGGAACTATTCTTCTTGCACCAATGTCTTTGCAAGTTTGGCCACCAATGGGAGGTAAACTATATATTGGCAGAGAGAGCACACAGAAGGATTTAAATTTAGCGGGAACTATTGAAGTTATCAATTCTGCACTCCAATTGATTCAATATCTTGGGTATATTACCTTTTTTTTTTTGAAGCAATTAAATTTCATTAGAATAAGGCTAATGCCAAGTTTACAAAAAAATAGAGAATAGAAATAGAAGTAAAAAGAAATGAGCAAAAAACTCATTGACTCTCTCCCATTAGCTATGTAGTCTAGTTATATAATAACTAGATACGCTGCCTCAGGAGATTGGTCTCCCATACTTCTATCATAAATGTCTCCAAAGGGTGACAACAACTCTTCTTGTAATACACTGAATCAAAGGAGAGACTGATGTCTTTAATGATCTCCTTAAGGACTACCTCAGGAGGCCTACTAATGTGCTGTCTATACCTTTTATTTCTTTCCGTCCATATATGCTACGACAAGCACCCAATAGCATTTCATATTAACCCCCAAGGGGGAGAGTGGCGCGTAATCTTTTGTGCTGCCTCCTCAGATCCCCCAATCTAATATCTAGACTGGATTGGGTGGGGATTGGAACATTCATTATTTTCCAGAAAGCGAAATCCAGGTGTTCCACCAACGGAATTAAGAGAGATCTGGAATAAAAACAGTTAAAAAAAAGATGACTTCTAGTTTCATCTCCCAGATTGCATAACAAGCAAACAGGAGGCACTTGTACTCTCCAACTCCTCAGCTTCTTGAACGTGTTTAGGTGATCCCATTTCACCCTCCACAAGAGTGAAATAATTATCTGTATTACACTATTACCTATTTCTTCACTGGTATATTACCTATTTCTTCTTGAAATAATTATCTGTATTTTATATGTTCTTTCAATTGAATGTTGGGAACATTGATATAATGATATTATCTAGATTCTGCATTCTATTTCCATGGTAGAATATTGTCTGCAATATTAAAAGTTGCTATTTGGTTCTGTGCTTTTTTCCATGTGATATTTTCTTGAAAATTATTTTTTAATATTCTTCCTGACATTTCTATTTTAATATTAGTTTTTATTGTAGTACAAATTATTAAGTTATTATTTTTTCACATCACTGTTACTCTCCCCCCTAACTCCTCTGCATTTTGTTATAAATAATAAATTTCTAAAGCTGTACTCTTGTATTTTTGTAGAAATAAGAACTTTTATGGTGATGATATTCTTAGTCTGCATGCATCAAACAAAAATGGAATGCAAGATACTTATGTGCCAATTTTTGTCGAGGCAGTTAATGATCCTCCATTCATCCATGTACCTAATTTTGTAGCTTTTGATGAAAAGGAAATGGAAGAAGGTGTGCAGATATTTGAACAGCAAAAAAATTCATCTGAGTTTTTTATTGGAGACTCAGATATACCAAACTTTCCAGGTATAATGTTTTCAATCTTTAATTTGTAAGTTAAGTGGAACGTACATGTATGAGTACTATAGGATATTTATTGAATTGATCATATTTGGGATGTTGGAAAACATCGGTCATTTTATGTCTCAAATCTCAATTAAGGGATTGGAAACCCAAGTAGTTTATGAATTGAACTTGTATTCTACACTTATATTTAAGGAGTGATTAGAAGTTGCATGGCCTGTCACATTCTCTTTTCCTGCATCTATGCGAATGCCAAACATTAAAAAAAACTTCAAACACAATAGTGATTGACGTTTTTTCCTTTCATATTAATTTATAAAATTAAAGTTTTATTTTGATTTTCATATTTATTAAGCACAAACTATTTTGAATAAATGATTGTCTTGCATTTAAGGTTTAGATTATGATATGTTTTTAATAAGGGGAAATATTTGATGTTCATGATGCTTTGAATCTTCAACCGATTATGTGACACAAAAACAAACACTTTCCCCACTACCTCAGTAGTTGCTTACATGCTATGGTATGTTGACCCTAATACAGATTTCTGTTAGAGAAATATAGAAGAAGTTTATAATTGAGATAAATAAAATATTTTCTTTTCTTTTCTTTTTCAGAAAACAAATCATATTTTTCTGTTTCACTCTCGATGGAAGTAAATGATGGAGTGATCATAATGGTTTTGCCAGATAAACTTCGAGATACAGTTGAAGTTAAGATAGAAAAGAGTTATTATTGGGAACACCTTCAGAGTTTTGTCACCATTTCAAATCATTTCTTTGTACAAGGAAAAGGGATAAGAATCCATGGAAGTATTGAAGAATGTAACGCTGCAATGCAGCACATTATTTATCAGGTATGTACAATTTATCGTTTATTTTTTCATGAGTAGAAAAATACTAAGTCAATAGAAATAAAGCGAAATTAAGTTCGCCTTTCTTATTGAATTAAATAAGTTTCTGTCTTTTAAAAGTAATTCTTTTGTTTGATTTTTTTCCTTTTCATAAAAATAAGTCCCCAATTGATCATTCATTTTTGATAACTTATCACATGTTTTTGTTACCTTAATGCTGTCTCAAGATCTTTAACTTTTTGTTTAATAATAGATCTAATAAATACACTAATAAGTTATCATATTGTATTCTACTTATCTAATAGTGAAACATAACTGAACTGTAATTGTCATAATTAAAAGTACTGTACAATTACTTTTAATTTACTATTTTCTTTGTTTGCAGGGGATTGGTGGGGTTATATTGACTATTACCATTAATGATATGGGAAATTACGGTATTAGTCCTAATTATACAGAAAAGATGGGGTTGCCACTTTCTTCTGAAGCTGTGGTAAATATAATCAAAAGGAAGCCAATTACTTTCGTGTCTGATCATTGTGAGTATAGCAGCAACAGCAAAGATTTGTAATTTATGTTTTAACGTTGTTTGAATTCATCCTACTTGCATTCGAGTTTTTATGCTTTACAATTTATGCTCTACAGTTCTAGGATCTGCAATCATCGCAGAATTCATTTTGATGCTTTTACTGGGCGGAATTCTTCTATTCTTTGTATGTAAATGTACTAATGCTCTTGGGACGGAAAGAAGAAGCAATAATGACAACACCCACGAAGAGAATCATGTAAGGGTTTGGATTTTATTATTTGATTTTTTTGGTCTAGTTTTAATGTAAAAATGTAGAATCATTTTTATGTTGTCATTTTTGACTCATTGAGAGATAGAAGGAGAATGAGAGATGATATTAAAATATTTAAATTGTAAAATTGTCTGTTAACATATCTCATTATTGATTTTAGTTATATCTAATTCGTCATTAGTTATGGAATGCAATTTTCATATATTTCTGTCATTAGTTATTTCTTTCTAACAGTGAGTTTACAGGCACCTAGTTGGCGAGATGCGTCCTATTCCACTGCTCTTACTAACGTAGATTCTTTTGGCAGACCAGTAAATTCCAACATCCGTCAGCGGTAATGTTCTGTTTTATTTATATTTTATTATTTTATATGCCATATATAAGATAATTTTTGAATGAATATAGAATACTAAATTGTTGTACGTGAAATATCAAAAAACCCACGAGATATTTCTGAATTCTGGAGTAATCAAATGTTAAAATAAAGCCTTAGAGTTAGGGGTGAGAGGGCACGGAGCAGAGATCGCATTCCCAGTCTGCCGGTCACACACGAGATCGGACGGTCAGAGCGTCCTTCTTGGGGATAAGCGTCAGGTGTGAGTATGGTTAATTGCTTTCAACATCCTTATGTCGTCTCGGACCTTGCTCCAATGGTGGCACAGTATCTCAACTGTGAAGAGCTTTCCCACGAGGCATGCATCTGAAACATCTTATTCCTTTAATGTTCGTAGCTCAGCCCACATTGCCTGCTTTTTGAGTTTTGACTACATCCCATAATCCATATGCAACGGTAAGGTAGAACGAGTACCCACCGGAATTAGTGAGTCTGGCGTGGATGGTTTGGCTACTCATCGACAGCAATTGTGGACCCAATGTACTGGACTATTATTTGTTGTCTTGTGGACCCACATACCACACTGCCACTACCAGAATTCAGTATATTGTTATTATTTTCACAACCATGTTGATAAATATCGATAAGTTGATATTGATAAATAAAGCCGGAACCACAATACTTCTGTTTTGGATTCCGGATTCTGATGTCTGGAACACGATGAATTCGGTGGGTTCCAATGTTGATGACCACGATGAATTCGGTGGATTCCGTACAAAAAATAAATCGTAGATTATTATTACATTTCAATTGAAGTTCGTTGGTTTGATTGTCGTAATAACATTTGGAAATTTGCAGATCAAGTAGAAAACTGAAAGCTGACGAAGGATCGTCGCTAATCCAGAATAACGAGCAAAGCACTAACACAAGAAAGGTAGTCTCTTTCTCAATTGAAAACTATAATAGAAGTAAAAAAGCTCAAATGCCTTAAAGTTATACGTGACTAAACGAATATTAAAACTCGTCTGTCTTGAAATTCTTGTGACTGTGGCTTGTCAATGTCAGGATGTCATTGTCGAATGTTTAGTCTAATCTTTCATCTTATCTGATTAAAAAAGAAACACACGTGACAACAATGTGACATGAATGGAATATTTCTTTGTTAAACTTTAATACTTTATTGAGTTTATTAATTTTTTTATGGTGTTGGATTTAAAATTTTGAATTAAATAGTTTAGCTGAAAATGTGGGTTTATTTGAAGGTCCGTCGTCTATGTAATCTTTGGTAAATTTCATCACGTAAAAAAAAAAGATGAACAATTGCACACTCTACCTAATCTAATGGCTGTTATTAGCCATTGATTCTTTTTGTTTTTTTTTTAACCTACCCACCATTAGATAAATAAACAATAAATAGTAAACTATCGACTAACTTCAATTCGACATCACGAAAACAGTGAAACGCCACCCATTCTCGTCCTTTTTAATCCTTCTCCGTCGGATTGCCGCGCGCGTCCGTTCAGACGGGAGTGTTTCTTACAGGCTTACAACGGGTCCTCCTGGAGGATTCTGTTTTATCTTAGCTGGTACGGAGGAACCTACCTACCACCCAAAAATACGGTTCCGTCGAATTGATTCTCTGTTTCTATTTCTTCTCTCTACTTTTCGGCGTCGTTACAATAGCTAATTCAAGTATTATTGTCTTTTTTTTAGCAGAAGGATTCCGAATTTTCAATTGTCAGTTCCTTCCGAAGGTTGGGCAGGGAGTGTGGAGGGGAAAAAGGTTGACCTTTATCCTCATCTGTTTCTTCTTCTTCTTCTATCCTTTTTTGTTCTGCATGTATTCCTATTCTCATTGATCGATGATTTGGGTGTGAATCTAGAAGTCTCGGTCGGGTGAGGTTTAGAAAATGAGAAAATTGTTGACTCGCGGTCTTCTTCGTGTTCTTCGGGATACTTCTCGACATAGAAGAGCAGAGAGATCTCTCGTCCCCGTAGTGATTCGTACAAAAGAGTCTGTCTTCTCCTCTTCTTCTTCTTCTTCTTCAACAAAGCCAACACCATTTGGTGATGGACCAGCTAGGGATAGTGCAATTTCGATAAGAACACTAACTACAGCTGTTTCCGCTGATGCGCAAACATGTACTTATTGTACTCTCCTCTTTTGTTTCTTCTCTTCGAGATTACGTTTTTAATCTCTGTATGTTTTTTTTTGTTTTCCTTTTATGCAGGGAAAGAGGGTCCTTTGCCAGAGTATGAGAGGAGAATAGCCTCAGGGGAACTCTTGGATGGGGATAAATGTCAGGTAGTAAAGACTGATATTGGATTGGATTTTTCTTTCTAATTGGTAGGGTTTCTATGATTTTTGATGCATGCAGATCAACACAATTCAACAACTTAATAGACTTTACAACGAACTTTCGGAATCAGAAGATGCTTGTAGACTGGATAGGTACACAGAATCAAAGAAAACGGAAAGGTGCGTACCCTGATCTCTTATATATTTTGATTTATTTCCATTTCAATTTGTAAATGAAATGTTTTCTTTATTTGTTTGTTTAATCTCATCTTGTCAATTCTAGGAGTCGATGGTTGTGGTCTCGTTTTGTTCCCCAACCATCTTGTTCGCCTGTTAAAGGATTGTATCTCTATGGTGGCGTGGGCACTGGAAAGACAATGCTTATGGATCTGTTCTTCGACCAATTGTAGGTTTGAAGATGAATTATTTAATATACTGAAGCTTATCATTGTGAATCTAATATAAATTCTCAAATTATAAATTTCTCACTTTATCCCTTTATCATCTCCATTATACATTTCCAGATTTGGGCAATTTATGCTTCTTAATTTAAACAACTCCATCCAATCTAAAGTTTTAACTATCACCTGTATGTTAATACCAAATTGGGACGTTGTTGTGTTGTAACATGTTATTGTTGAATAGGTTGTATTCCTTATTAAGAATATGATTATAATATATGCTATTTAGATTTTGGAACATCCACCATGCTCGTTTCCTCGGTTTTAACTTCTTTTAACAATTCAGGCCAAGTAATTGGAGGAAAAAGAGAATACATTTTCATGATTTTATGTTGAATGTCCACAGTCGCTTGCAGGTGTGTTTGTGTTTACATTGGAGAAATTCACTAAATTTCAACAGACGAACCATGACTGCTTAAGTATTGTGTTTTCTCTTTAATGATAAATGTTTGTGTGTTGCAGAGGCATAGAGGGGTGACAGACCCTCTTGATGTTGTTTCCGGAGAGATCTCAGACGAATCTGTCTTACTGTGTCTCGATGAGTTTATGGTGTGTTTGATTACTTGTGGTGTGTTGATCCTCTGTACATTTATATAAAATGGATTGTTAACTGTTTGATTTTTAGGTGAATGATGTTGCTGATGCTTTGATACTCAATCGACTGTTTGGCTATTTGTTCAGTAAAGGAATTGTATGTATTTTCTCCTACTTTCTGAAATTTTACAATTAACTTCTTAAAATATTTCTTCTTTAATTTTATGAACCAGGTTCTTGTTGCTACTTCTAACCGTGCACCAGACAATCTTTACGAAGGTGGCTTACAAAGAGATCTTTTTATCCCCTTCATTGAAACTTTAAAGGTGTCTACCAACGAAAGCCATCCTTATATTCACATAATCACATTTCTCTTTTCATTATTTTAAAACATCACGAGTTGATCAATTACGCAGGAACGATGTGTGCATCATGAAATTGGTTCAGCGACAGACTATCGGAGATTAACATCTGTAACTATTTTTTATTTTGGCACTACCAAGTATGAATCTTGTCTGTGATCCTGAATTTACCTATTTTTTTGCAGGCTGAGAAAGGCTTTTATTTTGTTGGAAATGAATTCTATGAACTTCTTAAACAAAAGTTTTACTGGTTATCTGGAAGTCACACCGCCAGTCCTCGGACTGTGGAAGTAATTATGGGGCGCAAACTACAGGTTTCATATTATACCATGTTACACTAACAACTAACCTCGTAGACATTTTGTTATTTGTTTTTAGTAGTATGTGGTTGATACCGACATATCAAAAATCTTCAGATTCCTTTAGCAGGTGGTGGATGTGCATTTTTTGAATTCGAAGACTTATGCGACAAACCATTAGGAGCTGCAGACTACTTTGGACTCTTTAGTGAGTTGTTTTTTCTTCTCATTTATTTCTTGTCAATTATTTCTCAATTTTACTTACAATCACACTACTTCAGACTGTAACATTGCGGGGATTAATATGTGTCAGAGAAATTCCACACACTGGTTTTGGAAGGCATACCGAGATTTGGGCAGCACAATAGGACAGCTGCATACAGATTCGTAACATTGATCGATGTAACCTTCACCTGTCTGTTTCTCTTCTCCATGCATGGTCATCTTTGATGATTTACTCTTTTAACAGTTTTTTTGACCCAATTGCAGGTAATGTACGAGAGTAAAGCCCGATTGGTATGCACAGCAGAGGCATCTCCAGTTGATTTATTTGACAGGGTGATGACAGTATCTGATGCGAAAAAAATACAGCCTAGAACTTCATCAAGATCACAGAAGAATGATGTCATCGACCTATGCGTGGATAATGAATTGGGATTTTCAAAAGATCGAACCATTAGCAGGTATTTTTTTTGCATATTCTCACTTAATCACTCAGGTATATCAAAAGGCGCAATTATGTACTAAAAATATGTGGTCTGACTTTTGAGGGTCGTTTCTAGATTAACAGAGATGAACAGCAAGGAGTATCTTGAACAACATGACAGCAACACCATACAACAAGATGGCGCCACCGAAGCGAATGAATCGTGTGCTTGATTGATTGATTGCACCATTTCTTATCTTTTTCACATTTTTATTCACAGATTTATATTTCACTACATAAGAAGCTTAGCTTAGTCTTAAGATAAGAGTTAAGATTGAATTAAAATTGAAAATAACGGAAAGATTGTAAACCAATAAATCTCGGGATTATTATTGTTTAAAAAAAAATCAAATGTATTGTAATGAGATTCTACTTAATTAGTGATCTAATTATTAACGTGTGAATTTGAATACATTAAGAGCAAGTCTTGGATCCTTTGGAGAGTTTAAATTTGGAATAACTCGGGAAGATGTGCGTTTGTAAGTTTGGTTCGCTTGGTGATCTCACGCTTCTTCTTCTTCTTTTGATTTGGATTGGTGGGAGCAGGTACCACTTGAACAGTTTCCCGTCTTTTCATTGTGTCAGTAAAAGGTTTCATTCCAATATTTTGCAAATCTTTTTCAATCAGCAACATGTCTGTTGGCAATTTAATTTCTCGGAAAAGTTTTTTCAAAGCGAATTCTGATTTTATATTTGATTTTGGATCATTGGGATACACAATGTCTTCTTGCGAGTCTACGTTTGATAGAATCCAAACTCGACCTTCTGCTTTTAGAGTCTACAAACAAGAGATTAGACGCAGAAATAAGATGAGCTCACTCACTCACTCAATCAATTTTTTTTTTTTACTTGACCTTGAGACAAACAAAAGTAGAATAATGTAGTAATTCTTATTTACTTTCAAATCATCCAAGACAGATGTGTATGAATCCTTAACATCAACAACGAGAAGACCTTCCGGACATTTAGTAATTAATTCAAGTAATTGAGTTTTGTCCTTCAAATCATGTTTTGGCTGAGACGTAAACAAAATTGATCAATGAGCTAAAGCATTGGAAATTTGAATATGATTACAGTATAATACAACAATACTTACCTTATATGAAAAATATTTCCCATTATACTTCACTTTTAGATTATTCTTCAAGCTTTCAAATACAGCGTGATTTCCATTGATGTCTACATAGATTGCGTCGTTGATCTGCTCCGCAGTGTAAGCCTGTCTTGTCTGTAGAAATTAATAACCATGAAATTTTGTTTTCGAGCTGTAGATTTATAAGAAGAGTACGAACAGAGCTAAAAATTTACACACCTCTAGAAGTAAGTCGATGACACGTTTGATTTGAGCACCGACGGGGGATTTCCTGATTGTGCTAACTTGTTGAAGTCTTTCGGTATCATATGAAAATTTGATCGCTGCCTGAGGTTTCGCCGGAGCTGAATATTTTGTAGGATTTGATGGACCATTATTTGGCCTCTGCTGTTTTGTATTTTTTAGCACTGTCTGGCATTTCGCTTGTTGTTGTTTAAATTTGTTCAAGCTTTCTTCGAGATTAGACATCGATCTGTATAATTTGATCGGGAGAGATTTTTTCTTTCTCGATCAAGAATGTATGTCTCTCTGTTTGGTGCGAATTTTGCAAAAAAGAATCACGAAAAACAACCGGATTAATGTCACTGGATGATGAAAAACAGAAGATCGTCAGACACAATAGCGGATCAAATCAGACGAAAGCAAAATAGGGACGACGGGAGAAATGAAAAATAGACATTCTCATTCTCTAAATTCATCAATTTATAGAAAATATGATTGGTTCTCATTTTGCTTCAAAAAAAAATGATTGGTTCTCATTTACTAAATCTCGTCCATCCATTTATTGGGTCAGTCAAATATCTACTGGGTCCTACCCTTAGATCTTTGTACAATCCATTACAGTTCGATTAAGTTTGAATGTTTGAGGTTGTGTTTGTATTAAAACAAAAGAAAAGGGAGAAAGTAATAAAGTATTAAGTTTGTGTATGTAAATGTAATTTACCCATCAAAGGTTCGCCCAATCGACTGGACAGGGACGGAAATAGGTATTTTAATTTACCAAGAATGGAAACGGAGGCAGCTCGGAACGCGAGGGAGAGTCTGGAGGTGGCATTCCAGATCTCCAATATACTCGGAACCGGACTCGATCGTCACACTCTCTCCATCATTATAGCTCTCTGCGATCGAGGCCTCAACCCGGAGTCGCTCGTCGCACTTATCCGGGAGTTCTCTCCTTCAATGCCACCAAACCCTAATCCTACTACTGCTGCTTCTGCGTCCAAGGATCTCTCATCGCTCTACTCTCGGATTAATCTTCATCCATAGTCGTCTGGATTAACATCGTATGCATCTCAACCTCCTTCGTCCCATGTTTTTTTTTACTGATAGGGGGGATTGTTTCGAGTTCTTTTTATTGTGTGTCAATGTGTTGTGATTTTGATCTTGTCGTCTTCGGATCTGATTTCTTTTAGTTCTACGCTTTGATTTTGATTAGCGATTGCAGATTTTTCATTTCATTGTCTACTGTTTTACATTTCTACAGGTTATGAATCAAACATTCAATACTATAATATTCATCATTTCTATAAGTGATCCAAATGTAAAAAATGGGAGAGAATAAACTCGATCCCTTTTCATTATCAAGGAGTAGGATATATATATAAGGGAGCGAATCCAGTGCGCCGGATACTGTTTGCGCTATCTGCGCCAAACGTGTTCCGGTCGTTGGATTCCCGGTATGGATTTGCTACCGTTCGTACTGCTATTTCAGGGATTGTTTTTTTTAGTAGTATAAAATATTATTTTGATGCTAGGATTTTATAGGTATTTAATGTACTCTGTAATGGCAGAGGGATTCTCTCTGCAAATCTTTGTGGTGAATCCCCGTAGTTCATCCTCTTCCGTTGTTCAAACTCTTTATATATATATGATAAGGAGGAGTACGTACGTAGTACGACGTGACGGTTCCGGCGGAGTTGCCGGGGACGAGTTTGAGTTGCATATCGAGTTTTCCATGGAGACACTGATCCTTGGATTTAAATCCAGAAATTTCCTCTCCCGGAAGACAGCGAGATGAAAGTGAACAATGGAATCAGAATTAGAAGTAACATCACCATGCCCACCGATATGGTTCAGAAAATAAATGGATCGTATTACGGTTCGATTCCGTTTTCTGAACTTCTAGCTAAACCTTTGAATTTCCGAGTCTGATCGATCGAGTTCCGGTCTCTCTTATAATTAGAGAAATGGATATATAGATCGACGAACATATATAGACGTCGAGCAAGACAGCAAGAAGGGATTTGGCTGATCTGAATGATTTGGATGGGGAAAAGGGCGTGCCAGACACATGGCGGTCGGTGGTAGAGAATTAAAGACGGATGTCGAATTTTTCTATTGCCTGCACGAGAATGAAGAAGACAAAATTGCATGAGAAGATGACGTGGTCTTATTTTGTGATTCCAGGCAGAAATCATCCTCAAGTGCTAGCTGTAAGGTTCCATAATCCAGGTTGCAGAGATCATGGATGTAATCAATCACATTCACAGTGGTCGAAATGACATCTGCATTAAAGACTAAAGGAAGGAAATGTAAATCACCTTTACGAACAGTGTTTTGATTGACGGGTTGGCAGATTGCCTCGAGATGATGTCCGTCGGGAGTTCAATGTCTTCATCAATGGTAGTATAAAAAGGTGACCATTGGATAACAATTAGAGAAACGTGGGGCAATTGGTGCAGATAGCGCAAATTGGAGATGGCGCATGGGATATTTTCTCTCTCTATATATATATACGATTCAGCATAAGTTTTACTCTATACTATAAATGATAATGAAATTACTAATCAGCCCGTAGAAGTAATTAACTATTTATGTTAAGAATAGCTATTATGATTAATAGAACTAATTCTAATATATCACTAATACACACCCCTCAAGATTGATGATGTGAACAAATCAGCTTGTCCTTGAGATCCTTGAACGGCTTGGGCTTCAATACTTTAGTGAGAATATCAGCTTGTTGTAGAACATTTGTTATGTGTTGTACAACAAGATTTTTACCCTCTGTCCTTTCTCTAACAAATCTGAAATCCATGGCTGCTTGTTTGATTTTAGAATAATAAACCGGATTAGCAATCAAATGAGTTGCTCTTAAGTTATCAGAAAACAACTTATAAGGTAATATCAGATGAATCTCCAATTCTTTCAACAGAAACTAATCCATTCAATCTCAGCAACTGTTAAGGCAATGACTCGAAACTCAGATTCTGTGCTTGTCCTAGCAACAGTAGATTTCTTTTTTGGAAGCCCAAGAAACTAATGAATCCCCAACATAAACAAGGTATTCTGTTTGGCTTCTTCTGTCAATCACATCATTGGCCCAATCTGCATCACAGTAAGCTGTGATATTAAAATCAGCCACGTTTTTTAAGATGATTCCCATGTTTTGAGTACCAGAGAGGTATCTCAAAAATCTTTTCATAGAAATCCAGTGAATAGGTTTGGATTTATCCAAATGTTGAGCCAATTTACTTACTGCAAAAAAGATATCAAGGCACGATAAGGTAAGATATTGCAATGATCCTACAATTTTTCGATAATCAGTAGGATTTGAGATCAGATCTTCTTCTGAATATAAGTCTGAATTTGCTTCCATTGGAATAAGAGATGGTTTTAAATTGTCAAAATTCTTGAGTTTCAGCAAATTCACAAGATACAATTGTTGATCCAAGAATAGTCTATGTAAATGTTTTTGAACTCAAATTCCCAAGAAATAACTCAGCTCTCCTAACTCATGAACAACAAACTCTTCACCCAATTTTGCAAGAACTTCATCAACCTTGGCTTCATCTGATCTTGTGATCATCATATCATCGACATAGGCAAGTATATAAATTATATACTCACCTAAGTGCACAAATAATGAAAGATCAGACTGACTTGGAACAAAACCCATCAAATTCAGCACCATCTTCAGTCTGCGTAATCACATCCTTGAAGACTGCTTGAGGCCATAGATAGCTTTCTTCAATAAGAAGACATGATTTGGGAAGATCCATCCATAAAACTTCTAGGTTGGTGCATCAAAATCCTCTCCTCCAATTGACCATGCAAAAATGCATTGCCAATATCAATTTGATTAAGTTATAATCCTCTTGAGACTGTAATAGTGAGCAGTGCTCGAATATATACATATTTTACAACTGGACTGAATATCTCATTGTAATCTCTGCCTTCATCCTGATTACTCCTATTTGCCACCACCCTTGCCTTTAATCTGTCCACACTGCCATCTGACTTTTCTTTGACTTTAAAAAGCCATATGGAATTAATCGCATTATCTGTTGGCAGCCTTGGTACCAACTCCTATATACTAGGATCGGGAACTCTCTTTAAAAATCTGATACCATATAAGTGATACAGGTAAATAATGGGGGAGAATAAACTCGATCCCTTTTCATTATCAATGAGTATGATATATATACAAATATACAATTGAGTATAATATAAATTAGTTATACTCTAAAATGATAATGAAATTACTAATTAGCCCATATAAATAATTAACTATTTATGTTAAGAATATAGCTATTATGATTAATAGAACTAATTCTAACATATCACTGATCATTTCATCATCATCATCGACAGAATAAGAAGAAATTGGTTGAATTGTCAGAAATTCTTGATTGAGCCCATTATGCCAATATCATCGCATTCTTGCATCACCTCCTTGCATTATTATATATTTATATCATTACGTAGATGTTTAGAATAATAACATAGTAGCAGAAATCATTTTACCGATTGGTGATGTGTTGTAGATCAGTAGTGTATTGCGTGACCCGTACCTTTAATGTTTTGCATCCACCAGAAGGCAGAAGACAATGTCCTTTTTTTCTGTTTATTTTTAAATAATAATACTCACTAGACTATTTTATAACTTTTAGATGAAGATGTATTTGATCTTGAGAAAATCATAAAACTATAAACTCATATTGACGATCATTTGAATGATTGTGTGTTAGATAACTTGTCACTTTCTTGTTTCCTTCATGTATTTTTCAATGCGTAACTACCCAGCTTATTATTCATTTCATCAAACTAAGGAGCCTTTAAATAATATTCATTCTAAGTGTTCAATCTTAAAGTACATTCTATCGCTATTTTGTAATTATTATTTTCGGTGGAAAGAAGGCAAATTAAGAATCTGAAGATCCCAGACATTGTCAAGTGTCAGCAGAGTAGATATCATCAAGGTATGCTCTTTTAGAATGGTTTTTTTGGTTTAATTTTGTGAGTGTTTCTATTCTTATTTCTTTCGCTTGTTTAGAGTTTGAAGTTGACATAACAACAATGGTGGGGATAGATTCTTTAACCTCCTCTGCTCCACAAAGGAGATCACAACCCCTTTGTTCACCATCGTCGTCCATAAAGAAATCTTACACTCACGATGATGTTGGTGGCTGTTCTGTGTTATTGGAGCGCCATCGCTTTCTTCTAGTAACTTTTATAGTATTGGGGTTATTGTGCACCATTTATCTATACTTTGCCGTAACCTTGGGTTCCAAAAATAAATTGCAGTAAAATTAAACCTGTTTGTTTGCAGCAAAAACACGGAATCATTGAAAATTAAAAGGAAATAAATTTACTTGGTGGCTATTTTATTTGGAAACATAATATTTTTGATTATTTTCACAGGAACAATAATGCCTAGTTTGTTGGCTGCTTGCTGTTTATTTGTGGTTTATATTGCGTTTAGCTCTTTCAGCCAACAAGTGTGCAGTGGACATGGATCTGGTTTCCCTTCGACGAGTGCCTTCTGTGTGAGCGAATAGAAATACCCATTTTTCCATTTGAAATCTTTAATTCCAGTGGGAAAATGCGCAACAGCTCTTGAATATGCACAGAGCCTTTCTTCCATATTCTCCTCAAATGTTATTCCCTTTTCAACTTCTACAGTAGCTGCTAGTTCATGTATGAGTGTTTCCACCTACAGATTTTTTGAATGGTTAAGACGACATACATATAGATACAGTTACTCAATGTATCAGAGAAGGAAGGAGATGGAGGAAAGATACAGCTACCTCAGACCTGTGTTCTTTCTCCACATCTCCTACAGTGGCGCCTGGATGACGAACTCCGACGAGCATGAATGAGGAGATCCAAATCAGTTTTTCAAACATGAGTTTCTTAAATGCTTCTTTGCTATTAACGACCTGGAAACTAAACTAATTAACGACATCGAATCACAATTCCTAAAATAAAAATATAATAAAAATGAATTATGAAGCGATAATTACTTTGCAGGATAGTCCACCGGCGTTGAGTCTGGATGCCACTGCCGGCGCCCATTTTCCAGTAGCAGCAGTCAAGCCTTCGGGATTGGTATCAGTTTTGCCATCTATCGGAGTCTCTCCAAGCTTCGCAACGGCGAAGTATGCCAGTACCTGGTTGCTAGAATCTGCGAGTCCTCTGTTCTCTAACCACGGATCCAGCATCCCATTTTGGAAGAAAACCAAATCCCTGCGTTTTGACTGAGGAGTAGAGTCGACAACAGCGTCTAGGTCGTCGTTTCTCGTGCACACGAAAATCGGACCGTCGAAATCAGTCGGGATGGATTCGTTTCTTCTGATGAGAACGTCCCGTTCGCCTCCCATTTCTTTTAGTGCATTGCCTATTCTTCCACCGCCGATAATGATGGCCGACGGGACGACGAGAGCACTGGTGAAAGCTGTAGCCATTTTGATACAAAATGCTTTAGTTTAGTTTTGACTCTTATCCCTTCCTGGAAAGTGGAAACGAGAGTAAGCGGATCCGACCCGAAAAAGATGGTATATTACCATCTATCCACTAATCAGTCACCACAGACACCACGAACTCACGGAGGTTAAATTTCGGGAGATGTAATTTTCTTATGATCTTCAGTATTGCGATTTTCTTCTTCGGATATCGGAATTTGTCTCTGTGTTTGCTTCAGGAGTTCAGGTATCATGTTCTTTATTTTCCGATGATCCAAATCAAAGTTTGCGATCGTCGATTATTCTGATTTGCAATTTTGTTTGCTTTTTGCTAAGATTGTTTGTTTGAAAACTATATTTGGATTTTGTTTTTTTGCTAAGATGTTTAAATTAATCAGTTTATGTAATTAATTGCATGTGTTTAGAATTTAGATTATATTAGTTTAGTGGATTCATGACTAAATTGATTAACCTGATTCATTAAATCTTTCGACTCCATTACTGTAAAAATACCATGAGGCGCACTGAACCGTTGATTAAATAAAATAAAAAGAAGATATAAATTATAAAAAAAAATTTCGAAGATTGGTAATATGATTGGTAATAGAGTTAAAAATAACCACATATAAATTTTTTTTTTTTTTTTTTTTATCATTTTACCTTTACAATTAAATTTTCGAAGATGTCATTGCCATAAAATAAAAAACGAGTAGATTTTTTGAGACAGAAAAATCCAAAACCCATCGTCTTCCCTCTCCTCTAACCCTCCTTCGTCGTCCTCGCTTGGAGGGAACGGTTCAGCTATCTGAGTGGTTGAACGACCTTGACTTTAGCAAGACATATGCTGATGAAATATTAACCGGAGACCTTGTATTATTAGATTAGGATTATACCAACGGATATTGACTAATGATGAACAAATTAAGAAAAATATTTTCCTGACAATCTCTAAACACCTAAGACCTAGACTTGGTGGTTAGTTTTGACCACCAAACACCCAAATTATAGGAAAAATGTTAAAAACAGTCACCTAAAATTGGTTTGGAGTTAAAACTAACCAACTATTAATTTTCTGACTATTTTAACCTTATAATTAAATAAAATTTATGGATATAACATTGTACCATAACGGGCAAAAATCAAAATCCATCGTGGAGATGACGTTTCGGGTGGGACGGAGATGGTGGTGATTTCGGACAGGATGAAGAGGCTGTAATGCTAGCTGTATCATATGAACGAAGATAATTTGCAGATTTCGACGAGAATCCGGTCTTGTGTAGGATGTTCACGGAGGTTCTTGCTTGGGAGAAATGGCTGGAATTTGATAAATATTTAAGATATGAACTTTGGGTTTTTCGTCAGGGATGTAACCTTCCGAGATCATTTCTCCGAAGATTTTGAAGGAAGCTTCTGCGTGCGCTTCGACTCGGATAAGAAGGTGAGGATGAGGTTGAAGGTGGTTCGATTAGGTCGAATCCTGTCGAGCTTCATCTGACGGAAATAGTCTAGAGCGATCGAGGTTAGATCGGTTCTGCCGTACTGAAAAATGATGATCGTCCACGTATCCGCCGTGATCGAACACCTTCGTCTTTTCAATCAAGAAAGAGTCTCCGCATATGTTTGAAATCTTTGGCTCCACCGACAATTTTCATCGCCACGTCTGTTGCGTTTTCGTGACCGAACCGTGCAGGTGTGGCGGTATCGGCCAGTGTGGTTATCCATGAGAAGAAGCTTAGCGCGGCATGACCATTCCTCCGCACAAGTCGGAGAATCTCAAGAACGAAACATGGGTTCGATTTTGTTGGCATATATTCCATCGATTCCCAATCCTTCATCGGTGATGTTAACACCTCGCAGATCTCTGACCATAGTGGCATCGTTGGATTTCCAATCCTTACCCGATTTTTCGTTAGGGAGAACTTCGGGGGTACTTGGACGGAAGTGAAGATGTCTTGGAGTTTTCTAGCTTTGGTAAGCTGACTGGTGTGATGCAGTGAAGAGACGACCAGGTTGGATGTTTTATCATCCAATTTGACATCGGAAATCTTTGACATTTCGAATATAAGATCAAAAGCTTCAAGTGGGTGCGATTTGATGCAGAGAATTTTACGAAAGTGGAGTAAACTTCCGACGTCAGATTAGAAATAACTGCCATTTTCTTGAAAACGTTTATAGCTTCGGAGATGTTATTATTCCGAATATAACCAGAGGAGGGTGGTGGCGGTGACATTGTCCGGCTGGACACCGTTCTCAGTGTGATGCAGTAGTGTTCGTCTTCATACCACGCTATACCCTTCTTTCCTGGTAAGTTCTCGGAAGCTTCTTCCCTGTGGTATTGCTAGAATACCAGGGTAAATAAATTGGTCTGATCTTTTACTTAATTTTAAGAGGGGAAATCAGGAAAATAAAATAAACATCACACCCCAACCATAAGTTAGTAGGGTTGGTGGTTAGAAATGAAACGCACCCCCCAAATTATAATTCTACCTACTGCACCACTTCTAGAGATCACTAGACTGAGAGTTAGTTGTAGAGTTGTAATCTTGTAGAACGTACAGAGCTTATTAGATCTTTCTACAGAAATCCATCTGACAAGAAAACGACAGAAAAACGACTCATCACTAATTCAAAATCTCCTACACTCTTAAACTATTTTTTACGCATCCGACACATCGATTAAATAGATTATTTAGGCACGAAATCCAACACGTGAACATATTTATGACCGTTCGACTCGTTCATTAACTTCAAATTTCAAATACTTGCTTGCCCAACAGCTAGCTAGCAAGCTTTTTCAAAAAGGAGGGGCGGAGGGAGATCGGAGATGTCTTCGAGCGTGGGATCTACTAAGAAGATGCTTAATGCCGACAAAGAAAACTCCGTTCCACCGTTTTTTATCAGCGGCGACAATGGCTGTGATATGGGAAGTGAGAAGAAGAAAAAGAAGTTGAAGAAGAAGAACTTAGGTTCGCTGAAGAACGCGCTGGATTTGGATCCAGTTGTTGCAGGGTTGAAGCTCTGGGAGCTCTCCGACAACGAATCAGCCCCGGCATCATCATGGTCAATTCTTAATAACAGGTCTCTTCTCTGCAAACCTCTTCCTTTGGACATTGGAAGATGCACATGTATTATCGTCAAGGAAAAGATTGAGGGCTTCAAACGACTTGTTTCACTCTATTCTCTCTACACCAGTGTAAGTTTTGGAAGAAGAACACTCTTCCATTTTTTTTATTTACATCGATGCTATAAAAATTAAAAATCGTATTTTTTATTTATTTACAGGAGGGTCAAGGTCGACAAGACAGGAAACTGGCTGTTGCTTGGCATCGAAGGAGATGTAACGGTCGATCGGAATTTTTCATAGCTATGAATCCAAATGGAATCCTTTCCAGATCGGAGGATAATTTTCTGGGAACCATCACTTCAAATCTGATGGGATCAAAATACCAAATTTGGGATCAGGTAGCTTTTAAACTCAACCATTCAACTCCGTTCGTTCGTTTGTCGTTGGTCTGTGATCTGAAATCGATCGTCTTTTTGGGTTTTGCAGGGAAGAGCCAGCCAATCTCCCAAGAGGAGACGGGTGAATCTTCTCGGCGTAGTTGCGTAAGCAAAGAACTAAATAACTAAATAACCAACTAAACTAATTAACTAACTATCTGTGAATCTATTCTGCAGATTTGCGCCGACTATAAGTACGTGGATGGGGAATTTTAGACGCATAACAACATGGTTACCGAAGAATGACCAATCTTTGCAACTGAAGAACACTACACAAATCCAACACATAAAAGGACTTCCAAAGGATTGGTCGTTAAAAACAACCAGATCGCAGAAGATCTTCTCAAAGATCCCATTTTACAACAATGTTCAGAAGAGATACGAACTGGATTTCAGAGAAAGAGCACCTGGAAGAACAGAGCTTCGTATCCAACCATCTGTGAAGAATTTTCAGCTAAGCATCGATGAGAATGGTAACCAGCTGATCTTGCAGTTGGGAAAGATCGGGAAATCAAAGTATGTCATGGACTTCAGGTATCCATTGACTGGTTATCAAGCTTTCTGCATATGTTTGTCCTCCATAGACTCCAAGCTTTGCTGTGCCGTGTAATTTTTTATTGTGTAATCAAATCAATCAGTAACTGGGACCATCATCTAATTAACTCCACCCGTCATTAAAACGGATGTATACATATAATTGGGATCATCATCTACCACTTTCGATCGGAGGTTCTTCTAACCATTTGGCACGAAAACCCGTTCCCTTGCAATCAGAACAGCGTGCATAGCCCTAAGAAGAAGAAGAAGAAATGTTTCATTCCTTCATTCATGTTCATGACTGTTAAAAATATTAAATCAGTTACCTTCCCAGCACATATGACACAGGTGGTGTTCCTTGAAGGCACTTCGCAGAGCATGCTATCTCCGATGATGAAAAAACCCGTGCCTTTACACCACCCGCAATCTACATGTCCTTTTGATTTGCAAGAGCTACATTTAACAGGTCTTGGCTGCTGCTTGCAACAAGGTATTATTTAGATGGAAAAATTAATTCAATCTGTCCATCGAAAATTTCCAAATTGACCAAAACCCTAGAAATCGACTGCCAAGCCAAGTAAAGCCTGAAAGATGGGTGAGAATAGAATGAATACCTGAGAGATGAGCCAAGCCTGCTCGATCCTCTTTGCGAAGCCAGAAACACTTCCTTTCTCATAGGGAGAATCCACCATGGACGTCCTGATTCCAATCCAACCTGAATTAGGCCGCTTCTTCCTCCTCCCCCTAGCGTCGGTGCCCACCACGAAAGAGAAGCAATCCGAATCAGAGGTGGTAGTAAAAAAGGAAGAAGAAAGGTTGCTGCCCGAAGCTTGCAAAAATGAGGTTGTGAATGATCGGAAAACAATAGACATCTCGAATTGTTGATCCACCAATGACATCTGGTGGAATTTATAATATTTTATTTTTTGGTTCCAAAGTCAATATCTTAATAGTGGGACCCTGTTTTATTAGTGTTTTTTTTTATCGTTATATAGTTATATCTATCTATTATTATCTAGTCATCGAGATCAGTTAAGATGCTGAAAAGTTGAAGTACACGGCACGAGCTTATTAAAATTTAGTTTTTAATCTTATATCTAGATTTTCATAAAAATTATTTATTTAACGGTTGAGATCTATCTAATGAATATAGAAAGTTAGGTCTAATTAATAATAATGTCAAATAAATATTATGTGAACTTAACAATAAGTTTTTTAAAATGAAAAGAAAAAGGCAAAATGAATTATACAAGTCTGACAATTTGTTTTATCCTTATCAACATTCAACAGTTAGAGAACATGATATTATTGAAGTTATAGTATTAATTTTATCTATTGATTATTCTTAGATAGTTACAAGGCCCATATTCTCAAGGCCCATAGATGAGTCCGTTAACCTAGAGTATAAATAATCTCTTTGTAATTATTTTATTAACTTTTGAAACCATTTTCTAAATTCAAACTTCAAAACCCTAGTTGGGTTCTTCTCCAAACTCGCGACTCTTCACTCTCCTAACCCTAAGTCGACCTTCACAACTTCCGGCCGCCTTCACTACCTCGTCACCGTTTACATTCTTCTCATGGTATCAGAGCCCTGGTGGTGAGGCCCGTGTCAAGCTGCTGAAGCGTCACTGCGACTGCCCTCCAAAAGAGCGCCAAAGAAGAGGAGACTCTGTCCCGACATTCTTCGCTGTTCTTGATCTTCAACATTCTTCTGGACTACTGTCTCAAGACAGATCTGATTAAACAGCATGTCTGATAAGACACCAAGGGGTGGACCACTCTTTGATCCAGTCTCCCCATATTACATAAAACCCACTGACTATGACCCACCAAACATAATCAACATACTCCAAGGCAGCCCAAACTATTATCCCTGGAGTAGGGAGATGACTACCATGTTGATTACTAGAAGAAAATTAGGTTTTGTCTTGGGTACTCTTAAGGAGCCTAGTATGAAGGATACTGATGAACATGAGGCATGGGTCACCTGTCATGGTGTCATCAGGCAGTGGATCTGGAGTTCAGTCTCCCCAGAGATTGCATCCCAGATCATGTACACTGATGATGCATCAGTAATATGGAATGACCTCAGGGATCAGTTCAGGCAATCCAATGAAACCCACATCTATCAATTGGCTCATGATGTGGCTATGATGCAACAGGGATCTGACTCTGTCTCCAAATTCTGTTCTAACCTTAAATCACTGTGGAGAGAAGTTGATGCATATGGGGAGATACCTCACTGTGACTGTGGGAAATGTATTTGTAATGTGAATGGGAGGGCCAATGATAGGGAAGATAGGCTCAAGATTAGGAAATTCCTAATGGGCTTAAATGATGAGTATAGGCAGGTCAGGTCACATATCTTATCAATGGAGACACTGCCTAACTTTGGAAAGGTTTACTCTATGGTTGTCCATGAAGAATCCCAACTCCAACTAACCTCCAACCCAAGTACACAACAAGGCTCAGCCTTCTATTCTGTGAAAGGAAAATCACCAATCACCCCCAATGTGCATCAAAATCCTAAGTACTCAGCTGTTCCACCCACACCTTCTAATCCAAAGAAAAGGCCACCAACTCCATCCGAACCACTCTACTACAAGAGTGGCAAACCTGTAAATCTGAGGTATTATTGTTTTCACTGTGCTGCCTTTGGCCATAGTGATGAAAAATGTTTTTTACAGCATGGTTATCCTAACAAGGGAGCATCCACCAGTAAACCCAATACCTCCACCCAACCTGAATCTATTAAGGTCCAAGGTTCTGTGAATCATGTGGGTACTGAGAAACAAGAGTGGTCACCCTGGAACAGTGCTACCAAGCCCTCAAAGGATGCTGATAATCCAATAGGACCATATGGCTTCCCTCTTTACTCTGAAAAGTACAATCCGAAGCCATTGCCAAAATACAATCCTGATTCAGGTACTGCAAATTCTATTTTTGATAAATCTAATTTTCATAACTACTGGATTATAGACTCAGGTGCCTCAGAGCACCTCAGTGGCAATAAATCCCTATTCAAAAATCTAAAAAAATGTGAACCATTCACAATCTCACTCCCAAATGGAGACAAGCAATTAGTCTCAAAAAAGGGTGATGTCTCAGTATCACCCAACATCACTCTCAGTGATGTTTACTTTGCAAAATCCTTTCAAGTCAACCTGCTATCAGTTAGCAAGTTGACAGAAGAGGATCTATATTATGTTCAATTTACTAAAAATTCTGCATCTATCTATGACAAGGTTCAGAGGAAGGTAGCTGGACTGAGTAAAGCTTATGAAGGGCTGTATCTATTGCCACAAACCAGTGGTATTTTTTGTTTTGCTGGTGCCACCTCAGTAAATACCTGGCACAACAGATTGGGCCACACATCCTGTGGCAGACAAAATTTCATTATAAACAATTTTACTTTGAAACATGATGATTCTAAAGTAGTTAAATATTGTGATACTTGCCATTTTGCTAAACAATCCAGAAAACCTTTTCCTCTATCTGCATCTAGATCCAAAAATGCATTTGATCTCCTTCACATGGATGTGTGGGGGAACTTTCACACTCCAACCATCCATGGAAAGAGATATTTCTTGACAGTGGTTGATGACCACACAAGATATACATGGACCTTCCTTATTGCTATGAAATCTGAATGTTTTGCTTTATTTAAAAATTTATATGCTCTTATTCTAAATCAATTTGGAAAGTCTGTCAAAGCCATCAGGACAGATAATGGTGGGGAGTTCTTCTCCTCTACCATGGATGATTTTCTCAAAGAAAAGGGCATCATCCATTACTCCAGCTGCCCTCACACACCACAACAGAATGGTGTGGTTGAGAGGAAGCACCAACATCTACTCAGTGTGGCAAGGGCATTACAGTTACAATGCTCCTTACCCATTGAGCTATGGGGATTCTCTATTCTCCACTCAACAAAAATAATAAATATGTTACCATCCAAGGTAACTGGCAACAAAGCACCATTTGAACTTATCCACTCAAAGAAACCAGACTTTGAGAAACTAAGGTCTTTTGGATGTCTCTGCTATGCCACTTGCTTAGTAAAGAATGATAAATTTTCCCCCAGGGCAAACAAATATATATATATAGGTGACTCCTCAACACAAAAAGGAGCCATTCTATACAACATAGAGAGTAAGCTCATAACAATCAGTAGAGATGTGATTTACTATGAGGAGGTTTTTCCTCTAAAAGGGGATGGAATCTCACAAGAGGGACAGTCAATGCTCCCTCACCACTCATATGAATCATCAGAAGACATAGACTCACAAAACCCACTTGAGAGTCAATTCACTGAAAGCAGTGATGAAGACTCTAACACTCAAAACACTGATGACTTGGTCATCCAAAACAATGATGACCCTGTCACACAAGCCAGTCCAATTTATGAATCAACTACTAGGAGATACCCAAGGAGACAGACAACAAGATCCACCAAACTGAGTGATTATTATTGTTCCTTTGTCACCAGCAATGGTAGGTCAACAGGAACAAAATACCCCATGCATGACTACTTAACATATAAGAGACTCTCCACATCTCAGACTGACTACCTAGATAAGATCTCCACTACAACAGAACCCTCATCATTCCAACAAGCAAGCTTGAGCCCTGAATGGGTTAAGGCAATGAATGAGGAACTAGCAGCCCTAGAGCTCAATGACACATGGGACATTGTCCCCAAACCAAAAGGCAGAAAAATTGTTGGCTCTAGGTGGGTCTATAAGGTAAAGCACAAATCCAATGGTGATGTGGAGAGGTTAAAAGCAAGGCTAGTGGCTAAAGGCCACACCCAAATAGAAGGCTTTGATTATAAAGAAACCTTCTCCCCTGTTGCTAAGATTGTGTCAGTAAGGACACTATTAGCAGTGGCATCCATTAAGGACTGGGTTACTTACCAAATGGATGTAAGTAATGCATTCCTACATGGAGATCTCTCTGAAGAGATCTACATGTCACCCCCACCTGGGTTACTACCCTCTGATGATCCCAGAGTGTGTAGACTTAAGAAATCTCTGTATGGACTGAAACAAGCAAATAGGAACTGGTATGAGAAATTAACCAATGCCTTAGTTAAATTTGGATATACTCAATCTCATGCTGATTACACTTTATTTTTTAAATCAAATGAAAACTCTTATACCTGTCTTTTAATCTATGTGGATGATTTGATTATATCAGGGAATGACCAGGTTGAAATAGACAATCTAAAATGCCATTTACACCAACAATTCCACATAAAGGACTTGGGCAAACTCAAATACTTTTTGGGCATTGAGGTGTCTCAAACAAACAAAGGCATATTTATCTCTCAGAGAAAATATGCTCTTGATATACTGCATGAATTTGGCCAACTTGGCACATCTCCATCCAAAATTCCAATATCTCACTCATCTAAAGACAATGAGGCAAATCCTATTCTAAAAGATCCATCACTATACAGGAAATTAATTGGCAAATTACTATACTTAACAATCACTAGACCTGATATTGCTTTTGCAGTGAGCCACTTCAGTCAATTCCTAGCAAATCCAACCAAACAACAATATGAGGCAGCCCTTAAAATTCTGAAATACATCAAAGGATCACCAGGGAAAGGTATCCTATACAGGAAGGATGCTTCATTACAACTAAAAGCCTACTGTGATGCTGATTGGGCTAACTGCCCAAGAACAAGGAGATCAATCACTGGATACAGTATTCTGCTAGGGGGATCTGCAATTTCTTGGAAATCCAAGAAACAATCCACAATAAGCAGATCCTCTGCTGAGAGTGAATATAGGTCAATGGCATCCACTGTGTGTGAAATAATGTGGATACACTATCTCTTGAATGATTTGCAGGTTCAACAAGCTGAAGAAACTAAATTATATTGTGATAACATGGCAGCCATACATATTGCATCAAACCCTGTGTTCCATGAGCGCACCAAGCATATTGAAATTGACTGTCACTTGGTGCGTGATCATCTACAAGCTGGTTTATTTAAACTGGAACATGTTCCATCGACATCACAGGTTGCTGATATCTTAACGAAACCAGCAAGTCTGGAATCCTTGAGAAATCTGCTACCCAAGCTGGGACTTTATGATCTACACTCTCCAGCTTGAGGGGGGGTATTGAAGTTATAGTATTAATTTTATCTATTGATTATTCTTAGATAGTTACAAGGCCCATATTCTCAAGGCCCATAGATGAGTCCGTTAACCTAGAGTATAAATAATCTCTTTGTAATTATTTTATTAACTTTTGAAACCATTTTCTAAATTCAAACTTCAAAACCCTAGTTGGGTTCTTCTCCAAACTCGCGACTCTTCACTCTCCTAACCCTAAGTCGACCTTCACAACTTCCGGCCGCCTTCACTACCTCGTCACCGTTTACATTCTTCTCAGATATATCATGATCGCTTTTAATATGATATCGCATTCAAATAATAGCTGGCCAAAAACTGACATTCATTTAGATTCAAACATATTCTATCCAATTCTTGTCATTCAATGATTATAATTTATAACCCATGTGTTGAAAATATCTAAATCCACATCGAATTAGTTTAGTTAGATCCAGTTCGATGTTTAGATAGATTCTGTCTAGTCATCCACGACAGAATCAACATAAAAAAAAAAAAATTGTATCGTTGATTTATGCTCTCTTATTTTTATATTTATATTCATTATTAAGATTTTTCAACATTTTCAACATTCGTTATACATTTTCAAACCTTGTACCTCAAACCTTCTAATCTTAACCGAGTGTTGAGTGCCTAGAACAGGGCTTGGGAAGTGAATAGAACAGTCGTTTCTCCTTCCTCCGATTGTGTAAGATCTACCTTACAGTCGGCCACCCATATCAAATCATTGAAAGCTCGGAATAGCATTGTGGGATCCTAAACTACTTAATCAAGCACGGGAATGATCGAAAGGCTAGTGAGACTATGAACTGCTAATGACTCGATTTTGGTCGATTGGATGAGAATTAGGTATGTCAACGTCTGAGAAAGAACGTTGGTCGACATAGCAAGGGGATCGAAGGGAGGAGCCGTATCACTACCTTATGACTTTCGGAACGGGTTCACAATACACATAGGCGTTAGAGGTGGACACACCAAAATTGGGGAGAATGAATATATATGAAAAACTAAGATCCAGGGAGGGAGCTGAGAAGTATTCGATTGTAATTTCTTAGAGCAGTTAGCCTTAGCAGTTAATTTTATTAAAACAAATGGCAGTTTCAAAAATAAAAATGATATACATATTAATTACATACACACAATTTATAAAATTCTATGACAATTTCCTCGATTTGAATGGAACTTGTTCCATTGGTGGGAAAGTGTTTGGTGGTGATAATGGAGGTAGAGCGTTAACCGGAGACGATTTTGCTGGTGATGGGTTAACTCGAGGTGGTGCGTTAACCGGAGATGATTCTACTTGTGATGAATTAGCTCGAGGTGGTAGTAAGGTGTTAACTAAAGGTGATTCTGATTGTGGTAAATTAACTCGAGGTGACAGTATCTTAACTGAAGGTGGTTCTAATTGCGGAGAATTAAATGGAGGGGATTGTGAGTTAACCAAAGATGGTTGAACTTGTGGTGAATTAACTTGAGGTGGTAGTGCGTTAACCAAAGACGGTTCTGGTTGTGGTGAATTAACCGGAGGTGAGAGTGAGTTAACCGGAAACGGTTTTGGTTGAGGTGAAATATTAACCTGAGGTGGTAGTGCGTTAACCGGAGATGGTTGACCTGAATTAACCGGTCGTGCGTTAACCAGAGATGGTTGAAGTTGTGGTGAATTTATAACTTGAGGTGGTAGTACGTTAACCGGAAACAGTTCTGGTTGTGGTGAATTAACTGGAGGTGAGGGTGAGTTAACCGGAGACGGTTTTGGTTGCGGTGAATTAACTTGAGGTGGCAGTGCGTTAGCCGGAGATGGTTGAACTTGTGGTAAATTAATCTGAGGTGGTAGTGCGTTAACTAGAGATGGTTCTGGTTGTGGTGAATTTATAACTTGTCGTTGTAGTGTTTTAGCCGGAGATGGTTGAACTTGTGGTGAATTAACTTGAGGTGAGAGTCTCTTAACCAGAGACGGTTCTGGCTGTGGTGAATTTATAACTTGTGGTCGTAGTGTTTTCACCGGAGATGGTTGAACCTGTGGTGAATTAACTTGAGGTTGAAGTATGTTAACCGGAGATGGTTGAACCTGTGGTGAATTAAATTGAGGTGAGAGTCTCTTAACCGGAGACGGTTCTGGCTGTGGTGAATTTATAACTTGTGGTCGTAGTGTTTTAACCGGAGATGGTTGAACCTGTGGTGAATTAACTTGAGATTGAAGTGTGTTAACCGAAGATGGTTGAACCTGTGGTGAATTAACTTGAGGTTGAAGTGTGTTAACCGGAGATGGTTTAACTTGTGGTGGTAGTGCGTTAACCGGTGTCGGTTCTGGTTGAGGTGAATTAACTTGAGGTTGAAATGTGTTAACCGGAGATGGTTTAACTAGTGGTGAATTTATTTGAGGTGGTTGTGCTTTAACCGTAGATGGTTCTTTTGGTTGTAAAATAGCTTGAGGTGGTAGGACTTTGACCGGAGATGGTTCTGTTGGTGGTGAATTAACCCAAGGTGGGGTTGGTGAATGCATTGATGACAGTAATTTGACGGCCGGCGATGGTGAGTTAACTAGAGGTGTCCATGAGTTAATTGAAGGTTGCGTTTGCAACTTAGGAGCGCAGGAAACCTTTCTTTTGACCGCTTCCTGACAAGTCTTGAATTTCCTTTGAGTTTGGGTCGTCGGAATACAATTCATCGTATCATCAACAACCAATCCAGATTTCCTACATTCCGGTGCAACTCCGACCAAGTAGTTATAACCAAAGTTCAACATTTGGAGCTTGGGTAATTCACAAATATCTTTTGGAAGGTTTCCAGTAATTCCATTTTGGGATAGATCGATAACAGTCGCATGACTAAGGGACCCGATATCCATCGGAAGATGTCCTGAAAATCCATTGTTGGACACGATTAACTCCTGAATATTCTTCGCCATAACCCCAATCTTCGTCGGAAAACATCCCGACAACTGATTATTTGCCAGCACCATCACAGAAGCAGTTGAATTTCCAATATTTTGCGGAATGGACCCTCTAAATCTGTTATTATTAAAAAATATTCCATCCACTCCATATTTATCAAAAACCTTCCCTGGTATCTCTCCTTCGAAATCATTGTATCGTAAATCCAAGTACTTTAAATTAGGCATACCATCTATCACCGCCGTCGGAAACCCACCGACAAATCGATTGTTACTGATATCGAATTCATGGAGAATCGTTAGTCTCGACATGCTTTCTGGAATCAATCCACAGAATCGATTCGAATTGATGTGGAACAACGCCAAATCACTGAGTAACTCCAATTCTACAGGGAGATCTCCAGCAATATCAGCCCTATTCAGATCAATGCCGGCAACAGCATCTTCATCTGGCTTGTCTAATGCAGGAGAGCAGAACACACCCGAGTAGGAACAAACATCAGGTCCAACCCAATTACTCGTGATGTTAAATGGGTCGGAAAATATGTTCTTCTTCCAAGCTTGCAGAGCGATATAAGCTCGTTTTAGACGGTGGGTTTTAAACTTGACTTGGATCTTTATATCCATCTCCACTTCCAAGTTATCTGAAAGCTTCGGGTTCCCGTTAATAGGTTGAGCATCTCCGATGAGAAATCCAAACAAGAACATTAAGAGGAGAAACTCTTGAGTAGAAATAGAAGAGCAAAACTTGGGCCAAGCCATGTCGGCCCAAGCTTCTAGAATGTCGGCCGGGAAGGTAGAGAAGGGAGGAGGAGGAATGGATGTGGCGTGTGGCCGGTGTGGGGGTGTGTGCATGAAGGAATTGGGGGTGTTATAGAAAAGTATGTTTCGGATGGATATCTCTTTTGGACGGATAAGTCATGGATGGATGCGAGAAGTATGTGGGAACAAATTTTTTTCTTTTTATGGAAATATTTTACTAATGTTAGCTGGTGGGTTTTTTTCCCTGTATAAACGTAAAAATTATGTAATCATGAGGGTGTATATGCAATAGAAAAAAAATGTGTATTATTTTAACACAAAACCTACTTTGGTTACACAATTAAATTAACCAATCTTTCTAGATATTATAACCAATCGCTATTTCAGCGATTCCAAGGAACCTGAGAAGTATATATTTCCTACTGAATTGGTAATTTCAGATGTTTGCAGATTATTACCTAAGGATGATCAGAATGAGATAGTCGAGGTAGAAGCCTTGCAGTCGGAGGAAGAAACACTAGAGATATCTGAGGAAGAGGACCGCGAAGATCCGATTATGGCTGAGGGATCCGCACTGAGTGATGAAGAGGCAGAATTTCAGATTGGGGCAGAGTCCGATATGCAGGTTGAGGAATCCGCGTCTGAAGAAGCAGAGAAAGAAGAATTAAAAGATGAGCATACAGAAGTTAAAGAAATGGAGAAATGGAAGAAGTCAGAAAGAATAAAGAAGTGTCCAAATCGTTTCAAAAATTGTATCATTTATTAAATAATTTAGTTAATTGTACTTTTCAATTTAAAAAAAAAACATTGTTTGTCGGTCAAAGTCACATGTTTAGGCTTTGAATTTATTTTAGCACCCTCATGTAATTTTCCCCTATAAAAGGGGCACCTATTGTAAATTTTTGGATATGAAATAAAATTCACAGTTTCCTTCCCTCTTCTTCGTAAAATCAAGTTTCAGCGATTCCGTCTGGCCGAGTTGCCGAGAATTTCCGGAGAAGTTTCCGCGGTCGATCGTTCTTCCAGCGAGTGCTGAGTATAGAGAAGATCATCGTCAAGGTTTCTCCAACATCTGTCCTGTTTCCCTGCTACAGAATTGCCTCCGTCCGTGCTCTGTTCATGTTCGAAGGATTGCTTGTCAAATTGACTCGGCTACCGTCTCGAATCCTTTCTGATCTCTCCGATCATTTAGGTCGGAGACGTCTCGAAAGCAACAGGTCTTGTTCATATCCCTTACATCTCGTCTCTAAGAAATCTCGATCGAATTTTACTCCGATCTTGAGATCGGAGACTAAAATTGTTTTACAGGTCCAGTTAATTGCAAAAATTCTTTGTTTGTTGTTCTTAGAATCTAAATTGTTCTCCGATCGATAGATCGGAATTACAGTTTTGGTTCAAGACCTTAATTATTGAATTTTGTTGTACGAATTCTTCCGATAGAATTTTAGTTCTTATCAGAACCCTTGAATTTGAGCTCCTACAACCGCGACTCTGATCTTAATCCACGTTCCTGTCAGCTCAGGGAGTGCATTGACGGTGCATTCGGCCAACGGGGAACAAGGGTGGCATTGGAAAGTAAAGTGAACAGGGGACTTAGTAACTTCGATCGCCATCGTGTGCACCATATGTAAATAATGAAATATATCTGATGCGCCATCCACGCCACCGTGCACCAAGGTGTTAAGAATCTAGAATTTCAAATCCAATGGTCTCGAAGTGGACAGACATTTAGCTAATTGGATTTTCATCATGTATATCATTATTGATTTTTTTAATTTTACTTACATGATATATCTGTTAATCAATTTTAATTCTATTAATTTTTTAATATTGTAATGAATATTTTTTTGACTGTTCATTGATTTAAAAATGTATTTCGTCATGCAAAAACTTTTTTCTCTGTACAATTGTATCTACTGTTTTTTATAGTTATCGACGCCCATTTGTCTGTTGTCCCACGTGGTAAGTACAATCTGAACTACCTAAAATCTTTTAATTTTCCACCAACATCATATCAAACTCCTATTCATCGTATTTGGGTTAGTAATTTAATTAATTCAGTACCAGTCCTTTTGAAAATTTCAGCAGAAGCTTCAATAGATTTGGAGATTATTTCTTTCGAATAAAATTCATATGAGTTCACCTAATGACTAACGTAAGCTCAATAGTGTTCAAGCATTTGGACCGTCGGTGTAATAACCATCTTACTTACAAAAAGCTAAATTTCTCGTTTTTCCCATCACTCACCACACTCATCTCCTCGTTTTTGTTTCTCCAAACTCGAGTCTCTGCCACACCGACGATTTTCTCTTCCGAAGTCATTCGAAAACGTTCTCCCGACGCGGTCTCCCAACTGCAACGGTGAGTCCATATTTTTAACCATTGTTCTTACGTTTTTATCCCCATCATTCTCATCAGCTTTCCCACTCACTCTTTTTCTTTCCTTCGGTGCTGCAACTCTGCTACAGATTCTGGATCTTAATCTCTCAGATGTTTTAGAGCGATGTTATTTGTCTTGATTTTGGATCTGGGAGTTTCTACCAGAATTCGGTCGGTAAAGGTTGCTTTTTTTTTTCTTTTTTAAAAGGGGGGAGGGTTACAATTTATTATAACAATTGAGTGGGTTTTTTCTCACCAAGGATTTTCGAATTTGGGTTTTTGTTTGTTAGCAGGAAGTGATTTGATATAGTGTATGTCGATTTGTTTGTGTGTGTATATTTTTCAGGGTAATATTTTTGAGGATGTTCCATTGACAATGTGTTGTTCCGAAAGTAGGTATTGTTGCTGTTCCTGAAGAGGTTGGTGTTGTAGTGTCGGAAGAAGTTGTCGGTTTTTGTTCCCGAAGAAGGTAGCGATGTTGTTCCGAAAGTAGGTATTGTTGCTGTTCCTGAAGAGGTTGGTGTTGTAGTGTCGGAAGAAGTTGCCGGTTTTTGTTCCCGAAGAAGGTAGCGATGTTGTTCCGAAAGTATGTGTTGTTGTTGTTCCTGAAGAATCGAAGGTGGAGATGTTGTTCCGAAAGTAGGTGTTGTTGCTGTTTTTGAAGAAGTTGGTGATGTTGTTCCGAAAGTAGGTGTTTTGCTGTTCCTGAAAAAGTTGGTGATGTTGTTTCGAAAGTAGGTGTTGTTATTGTTCCTGAAGAAGTTGGTGATGTTGTTTCGAAAGTAGATGTTGTTGCTGTTCCTGAAGAACATGTGACTGATGTTCGTGAAGCAGTAAAAGATGTGAATGATGTTGTTCTGAGGTAGATGGGAATGTCGGTCATGAAACAGATGTTGCTGAAGTAGAAGCAAGGGTCGTCTCTGAGAAAGATGAGGTCCATTTTTGACATATTCTGTGTTGGTACGCTAATTTGTTTATTTATAAAACAACGGAATGAAGAAGTCCCTATTTCGAAATATGAACAGGTAATTCAACACATACTGTCTTGGTACAATAGTTTGTTAGTTTATGTAACAACAAAATAAAAAAGTCCATGTGTCGAAATATGAAATGTTAATTCGATATGTACTGTATTGATACAATAGTTTGTTATTTTACGAAACAACAGATTGAAAAAAACAACACTGTCTCGAAAAGGCTTTTGGAAATTCGATATTAGGTATAAAGAAACAACGATTTCATAATTTACGTAAAGACATGTCTGTCAATGAAGTACATGTTTGGAAAAACACTCCATTCATGTACAGATAGTCAGATACATAAGATACAATTTTCTGAAAAAATAAGGTTGTTAGAGGTAGATATATAAGATAAGTACTAGGTAAGTAGAAAAACTAAACAATTATATGAAGATGTGTACAATCAAAACATTATAATTAAAGAACGATTCAGATGACTTTGCACAATATCCAATATGCTGAACTCGCTGGAAAAAAAAATTATATTTCTTCTTGTTAAAACAAAAACTCCCAAGAAAATTAGTTACATAATATTTTCACTTATTTTTATTTATCAACCAGTGCTGAATACATCTCATCAACTGCACAAATATAGCACTTTTAAATATCATATTCTAATAGGGAATATATCTAAAAATATAACGTGTCAGACTGTCAGCCCACTGAACTACTATTGAAATGCCATTAATCTCTGTCTCACTTGAGCTGTTTTGAGATTTTCTAATCTATTATTATAAGAAACCAGCCTAGCCTTCCTACCCAAGGAGTTCCTACCCTCTGCTCTACGGGGGAGAATTGCCTCGCTAACGCGAGGAAAATCCTTGTGGTTCCTGCTCACATTAGCTTAGGAAACCGGATCTAGCAGAAAAGGATGAAGATGTTCCCTGAAAAAACATGTCCTGGGTTGCAAGTACTTCCTTGGGAGAGATGGTCAACCGCGCGCGTATTGAATCATTACAGACCCATGTCGGCTGACACAATCTATATGCCAAAAGCAGCAATCAAAGCAAAAGAATGCCTCGACAGGAAGTCGGTACTAGTCAGGATCATTGGCGCGACCAGGGACGAAGCTTCGGTTGCCGACTTCATTAAAAACAAGTGGAAGTCGAGGGGAGCATTCAGAATCGCGAGAGTCAATATTCAATCCTTCAAAATAGGATTCTACAAAGAAACAGATTATGAGCGTATCAGGATAAAGAAATGGGAATATATGGGAAAAGATTTAATCCTAGTAAGGCAGTGGAGGGCTAACGAAAGCACGACCGAGGATGCTCTATCCACTGTGCCACAAACGGCAATTATCCATAATATTCCAGGAGCTATGTGGAGTGATGAAGCAATCGGGAGAATCGCGAGCTCCCTAGGGAATCCGATTGAAGCACGGGCATCTGCGCCAGCGCATCCAAATCTCCCCCCGCCACTCGAAGTCTGCGTTATAATTGGGAAAGGCTTCAACTATCCGAATAAGGTGAGAATTAGAGTGGAAGGAAACGAAGGCGACCCAAAAAGGGATTCCGTTGTCCGCATCGAGTACCCACAAAGGACTCCTTACTGTTGCCATTGCGTGGGGTTCGGTCACTGGCCACAGCAATGCCGGTGGACGGACTCGAACCTGGGGAAATGGAACAAGATAATAATGGAGGCATCACCGGCGAGGCACCAGACAGAACGAAAAGGCGCAGATGAGGTTCCGCCGGCGAAGCACCAGATAGAATTTTATCCCGCCAACTTTCAAACACAAAATTCAAAAAGAACCAGACGTACGAGGTCGCGTCGACGTCACCGTCAAGGTACAAGAAGAGTATACAGGCGCGTGCAGACTACCCATATCGGTGACAGGCACTGCAAATCTCCCCACGACAACCAAGAAGAGATTGCGGAGTCATCAACTGTCCCAAAGGAGATTGAGCAGAATAGGCCAACGGACCCCAATGATAGGGTGTTACCAGAACCAGCAGTGAATCCTATCCTGCAAATCGAAGGAAACCCAATAGAACATTTAGCTAGAACAATAACGGATCCCACCCCTCCAACCGACCTGACAAGCCCGACACGGAGTGTCGTGAATCAGAGTGGGCCAGAGAAACCGGAGCGTGCATCCCCGATGATGGACGAGAGCACCCCTGCCAAAGAGCAGATCGAGGGACACCCCCTCTCTTTCGAAGACCACACAAGCAGAAATCACATACTCTACAGTCTTCCGAACCTCAACAGTCTCCCAAAGCGTTCTTCATCGACAATCTCCTATCTTAATATATCACAGAGAAAGGTCCACCGGAATCACTCGCCGGCGGAGGAGGGAGAAATTGAATCAAGGATGAGGGCGACGGAGGAGCGAATCGCACACGTACCAATTAAGCTATTCAACAGCTTCCAAGCTTTACAGAGAGGGCCAAGGCTGGGGGGAAAACCTCCGGCACCAAAAGCGTTTAATACAGAGGATCTAAGAGCATCGCCGCCCCGTGATGACTCTGATAGTTTGGAACGCGCGGGGGCTGTGCACACCGGAGCGACAGAATGAATTAAAGAAGTTATGCCAGGAGAGATCAATTGAAATTTTTGGCGCGTTGGAAACGAAAACAGCGATCGACAAGTTTAAGGATGCGTCGGAAAGAATGGGTGCGGAGTGGAAAATTGTCCGCAATAGGGACGATGGCAGCAGAGACTCAGTATGGCTAGGCTGGAAAACAGGGACCTGGAACGCGACAATACTAAACACTCATGACCAGTTTATACATGCGAGAATGAGCTATATCGGTGGGTACGAGTTCGACTTGACGATAGTCTATGGCGAAGGCACGGTGGTCAAACGTAGGCCGCTGTGGAACGGAATAAACGTAATCCGGCCGATCTTAGACGCAAACGAGTGGTTGCTAATAGGGGATTTCAATGAGATAAGACTCCCTGATGAGAGGGAGGGCCACGGCAGATTTGACAGAGTGGGTGCGGATGAATTTGAAACAGCCATAACCGGCTTCACGGAGCTGGAGGCAATTGGTGGAAGCTTTACCTGGTCCAATGGGGTAGGGCCTATGCACACAAGATCGCGTCTGGACCGAGCATTGGGCAATCCAGCATGGATAGCTCGGTGGCCGGGGGCGAGACCGAGGCTAGTCATGGGGACCTCAAGCGACCATGCCGGGCAGCACATACAGCTCGCGCGATTGGAGAAAGGGTCAACGCCTTTTAAGTTTTATAACAGTTGGTTGCTGGAAAAAGAATTCAATGCCATCTTCAAAAATGCATGGGTCACAACTGTGAGTGGAACCCCATTGTATAAACTCCAACAGAAAATAACAATGGTGAAAAAAGCAGGGAAGGAATGGGCAAAGAGGAAGAGAGCAGCTGAGGAAACGTCGAGCAAAATAGCAGCAGAGTTGCAATCAGCAGCAACTGAATTACAACAAAACCCGTCCAACATAACCTGTCAGAACATCTGCGTAAAACTGAAAGCGAAGTTGGTAGAATTGCAACACAGAGAGCAGCTAGATATGCAACAACGGGCGCACGTAAATTGGATAACAAAGGGGGACCAAGGGACAAGGTTCTTTGCACAAGCCATAAAGGCGCGGCAAGCTAGAAATTCTATTATGGGTACCCTTGATCCGGTAGGGAGACAAACAAATTCGATGGGGGAGATGAAGAACAGAGCCACCACTTACTTCACGAATCTTTACACAGCAGCTCTGAGGCACCCACCAATCCCAAATTTAAATTTACCCGCAGATGGATGCCTAACTGAAATTCAGAATGCGAAACTCAGAGCACCACCATCCGGGGAGGAAATATGGGAGTCAATTAGGAATATGCCCAAATTGAAGGCACCAGGCATGGATGGCCTCACAGCAGAGATAATCTGTTATCATTGGAACCTAATGAAGAATGATATAACGGCTGCCATTCTATATTTCTTCAATACTAAAAAGATGCTACGATCATTGAATCTGGCCACATTAACATTCATCCCGAAAATTCAATCGCCGGCCCGACTAGAAGACTATCGCCCAATCTCATGCCTAAGCGTGACCTACAAAATGCTATCGAAAATATTGGCTAGCCGTCTGATGATTGTATTACCAGAACTAATTAGCTCGAATCAAACGGCTTTTATCAAGGGACGAAGGATAAGTGATGCCATAGGGTTGGCTCAAGAATTCACGCAGTCTTACAACTGCAAAAACACTTCCAGAAGAGCATGTATTACCATTGATTTTGCAAAAGCGTTTGATACGCTACGGTGGGACGCGATTGATACCGTTATGGAGCTAATGGGTATTGATGCGAATTTTAGGAAATTGGTCATGGCATGTGTGACAACGGCGTCAGTATCGTCTTTGGTGGAGGGATCTCTCACCAAAATTGTGAAACTTCAAAGAGGGCTCAGACAGGGAGACCCCCTCTCTCCCCTATTATTTGTGATAGTTATTGAATACTTGTCAAGGCTTGTGAGAATTGCAGTTGAAAACAAGCAGCTGGACCTCTACAAATCCGGTGGAATTGCGGTTGAAAGTCACCTAGCATATGCAGACGACGTCACATTCTTTTGCAGGGCATCGACCAAAGCTCTAACGACGCTTAAGAAAATACTGAACGAGTTCGTAATATTCTCTGGAATGCAAATTAACGCGGGGAAAAGCTCGATTATTTTTTCAAAGAGAGTAGAGGATAGCGCGCAACTTGCTGCCATACTTGGATTTCAAGTCAAGGAACTTCCGATCAGGTATCTTGGGACACCGCTAACGGGGAAATTGATAAGGTACAGGGACTGTGACCCCATGCTGGCAGAACTACGGAACTTCATCACCCGATGGACCACGAAGAGACTATCATATATGGGAAGAACTCAATTAGTTGACTGGATATTCCAAGGAAAGTTTGGTTACCTAATTCAAAGCAACATAGTCCCACAGGCTGCTCTACGAGCGATACAGTCCATCACTTATCAGTTTATCTGGGGTACCCAAAAAGAAGTATCGTGGAGCAATATGATCAAGCCTAAACGGACTGGGGGCATGGGAGTGCGGGACTATAAGGTCACACAACAAGCTGCAATTGTCGACATAGTGTGTAGGCTGTGGGAGAAGGAAGGAGTGTGGAGCGATTGGATGTGCCGGCGGTACGTGCAAGGGAGGGCGCTCAGCCAAATCACTTCAAAACAAGGAGACTCCTCGAGCTGGAAAGCTACATTACGCCAAGGAGAGCTCATCGCGAAATGCGCAACTCTCGGGTCGCAATACTCTAAACAATGGATAGGCAGAGGCACAGGTAGATCGATCAAGAATTAATGCAAGGCGAACTTTGAGATAGGAACCACCCGCGGATGAATTAGCGAAAGGTATCTGGGCTAATAAAATCGGGAAAGTAGCATTAAATCTGTGGAGGGTGAGGTGGAACAATCTCCCGACGAAGGACAGACTGAGGCAACGTGGAATGAACATCACAGGCGAATGTGAATTCTGCAATGAATTAGAATCAAGGGAGCATCTGTTCGTGAATTGTGACTTTACTAAATGGCTATTGAAGGAAGTGATGGAAGCTGCTGGAGGATTGGTCAACCTGGCCGCAACCTCTACATTCGAAGGGGCAGCAGGCGAATTAAACAAGGTAACCCCGGGCACCCCAGCGTGGGGACTTCAGTGGAATTTGTACGGGATTGCGTTGTTCCATGTGTGGAAACAAAGAAACATAAAGCGGATGGGTGCAAGGGGTGACACCAGACAGGAAATTCTGCGCAAGGTCATCGGAATGGCGGAGCTAGGATTTGACCAGAAAAAATTTAAGCGAGCTCCAAGGACGGTAGCAAAACGGAGAGCGCTATATCAGTGGGACGCGCTAATCATGCTCATCCACTACAAGGATGGAGGGAGTTAATCAAGGCTAACTTCCCGGCAACAGTAATCTCTATTTTACTAATCTCTTCAAAATTTATGTATTATGCAAACTCTTTCTTAAATTAATCCACAAGTAACCTCATAAAAAAAAAATATATAATAATTTTTATTACAAATATATAACGGTCTACAACGATTTTGCCAAATCAAACAACGGACATGAAATGACCGCAAATCAGATTCGGTGTATGATGTGTAAATAATTATTGTTTAACTACAATTGCTAAGGGTATATATGAAAAATAATTGCTAGGTGTATATATGGTAGTTTGGGATTTTTAATTAAAATCTAATCTAATCAAAACAAATAATTATAAAACGAAAGTATTATATAATACAGTACACATCTTTTATTCATAGATTCAGTCGATTCAAGTATTTTGTGGCCATGGACAGAGAATCTAGCACGAAGATCCCTCTGATTCACTCTCCGTCGCCAAACCGCCGGCCGATGTTACTTTTTATAGTTGCCGCCGTCCTATTTGGTAAAAGCATAGTTAGATTTACTTCATCAACTAATTAGCATCGTCCATGTATTCTTTTTTCTACCTTAATTGTTCTGATCAGGTGCTTGCGTGCACGGGTTTGTTTCTATGGGTTCTTCTGCAGCGTTTCTGTTCCCCGGAATTTCGGCCGATCTAATCGGCATCAGAGGGATCAACTGGGACAAAGAAGAGTCCGTCAACGCGGCGGTCGGCGTAGTTGCAGCGGATAACGGAGTTTGCTCCGAGATTGGGGCAGCAGCATTACGAAAAGGAGGACATGCAGTAGATGCCTCTGTAGCCACCGCGATCTGCCTCGGAGTTGAATCTCCGACATCTAGTGGCATCGGTGGCGGGGCTTTTATGGTCGTTCGTTTTGCTGATTCCGGTGAGGCCCTCGCTTATGATTCCCGCGAGACAGCTCCATTGGCGTCTTCTCAGGTTCAATATCACTCACTGTCTTCTCTCTTTGTACATTAAGCAAGGGTAAAATAATAATTTCCTTGTATATATCGTGTTGTGTACTTGTGTTTTGTACTTGTGTCTTTGGTGTAGAACATGTACGCAACGAATTTGAAGTCTAAATCAGAAGGCGCACTTTCTGCTGGAGTACCAGGGGAGCTCGCCGGACTCCATGCTGCATGGTCAAAGTACGGTAAGCTTCCATGGAAATCTCTCTTCGAACCATCCATCGCTCTCGCCAGAGACGGGTTCGAGGTAACTCCCTACCTGGCACTGAAAATCGAAAATAAAAAGGAAATAATCTTGAATGACGTGGGTCTTACGGAAGTGTTCGCACCGAACCGCACATTGTTGGTCGCCGGAGATACATGTTACAACAAACAGCTGGCGGACAGTTTAGAGGTGATCTCAATGGAAGGTCCGAGTGCGTTCTACAATGGAAGCGTTGGGGAGAAGTTTGTGAAGGACGTGCAGAGAGGTGGCGGTATTATTACCATGGAAGATCTAAGGAGTTATGAAGTGATGGTGACCAAGGCGTTGGTCGCGGATGTTATGGGGTTGACACTAGTTGGCATGCCCCCTCCTTCCAGCGGCACCGTCGGTATCGCCATGATCATGAACATCTTGGGCAGTTACGGAAGCCTTGATGCATTGAAAGGAGGTTTGGGTGTGCATCGTTTTATCGAAGCTTTGAAGTTCATGTTTGGAATGAGGATGAATATTGGCGACCCAAATTTCGTAGACGATTCGAAATTTGTCTCCGACATGCTTTCCAGAAGTTTCGGAGAAAAAATAGCGAAGAAAATATTCGACAACACCACATTTGATTCTTCATACTACATGCCGAGATGGAAGCAGATAGAAGATCACGGAACCAGCCATTTCTGCATCGTGGACGGCGATCGGAATGCAGTGTCGGTGACGAGCACAGTGAACTTCGTATTTGGATCCGGTGTACTTTCAACTTCTACCGGAATCGTTATTAATAATGAGATGGATGATTTCTCCGTACCCACAGAGATCTCTAAAGATTCTCTTCCTCCTTCTCCGGCAAACTTCATCCAGCCCAAAAAGCGTCCGCTCTCTTCAATGACTCCTCTGATTATCGTCAAAGATGGGCAGCTTGCAGGTGTGGTAGGAGGTAGTGGAGGTCTGTGTATAATTCCAGCTGTAGCGCAGGTATTTCTGAACCACTTCTTCTTAGGAATGGATGCTCTCACCGCCGTCCGCCGTCCCAGAATCTACCACCAGTTGATTCCGAATGTGGTCAAATACGAGAATCTAACGGCGCTTGACGGAGAATTCATCCAGGAATCCAAGGAAATTAGGGATTTCTTGGAAGAAAGGGGACACGAGCTCATCAGTAACACAGGTTGCTCGGTTTGCCAGTTGGTGGTACATAACTTACAGAACACATCACTGCCATGGAAGAATGTTGATAAAGAACCAACAAATGTCTTCCACGGTATGCTTACCGCAGTTAGTGATCCAAGAAAAGGTGGCATCCCAGCTCCCGAGTTTAGTCGTAATCCCAATACTAATGATCATTAATGAATAATTATCAGATGCAATAATCATCTCTATACCTCTATATAAAATTATAAATGGGCCTCTATATAAATCATAAAATCACAATGTTCTGAGTTCTGACTTGTGTGTAATTGTAAATTACAAAAATACATTTAAGTGGTTTAGGACTTAATTTAGTCATGTGATCTTGATTAGGATCTTTACGCAAAATTTACAAAGGTGGACCGTGAATAGAATTAAAACGTATTTGTAGGATAGGTATGTAAATAACACAAATAAAAAATAAAGGAAACGAATCGTTAGTCGTTATTGCCGATGCTTAGAATTTTGGGGATCCCTAGAATTAAAAAGAGGCGAGGAGGAATTGGGGGAAGGAAGACGTAGAAGATGGCGTATCAGAAGTTTCCTTCCGAAGTTTTTCCGCCTCCTCCTGGTGAGAATGTCATCTCTTCATTTTGTCTTCTTGATTTCGTCGATTATTCTTTTATGCGTGTGTTCGTCGATTATTTTCGAATCGGTTTTTTTTTAGACAAAACCCATATTCCAATTTCTAATTTAAACAAGACCCACATTGATAGTTGAAATGGATGATTTCAGATTTCAGATTTCAGATTTCAGATTTCAGATTTCAGATTCAATTCATTTTTTAATCGTGTGCATTTATTTTGTTATATGTCTTCAGAAGCACTCCCATCTGCACCACCTTACATTCCCTACCAGTCAGAAGTTCCATACTCATCAGCACCACCACAGTACATGTTCCCTTACCCTCAACCACTATCAGGATGTGAAGGCCATTGCAATCCTCCTCCTCATGGACCTCATCCTCCCCCTCCTTTCTATCCACCCCCACCACCCCCATCACATGGTCATGCTGGATATCCTCCATACAGCTACCAAGGATACTTCAATGATGGATTCTCTTACTCTGCTCCACATCCAACACAATTACCACCTCGGTATCTTGAAGATTGCCATCATCACGAAAGTGAAAGTGAAAGCGAAGATAATTATCATGATATTTGTTTTTGCCTCTCATGTCTTAAAGGATGGTATGCATTTCATCCCATCTCATTTTTTTCTTCATATCTTCAGGTTTACTTTAATTATTTGTCAATGTGTGTTTGTCCGATGATGTTTTCTCTCATTCTGAACAGCTATATTGAATCTTTCATTAATATTCCTACCACAAAGACCACATTAGTGTTTTTACCGTTTCAGACAAAAAAGTTTGTGTAGATTTATATTTGTATGTTTGCTCTGCTATACATGAACATTGTTTTGTCCATTGTAATGGCTCTGGACTCGTGGAGGAATGTCGAGTTCCCTTGATCCACATGTTGCCATGTTGGCTCACATGGCCACTCCATGATTTGGCTTTATTTCGTATTTTCATTTGTAACAACTCATTTGTTTAATGTTTGTGAGAATGCAAGTTGAGACACCTATTTTCATTGCTTACTATTTAGTTATTGATTCATCCTTCATTATATTGAGCTGATTGAAATTTGATTTGTTATTGTTTAAATTTCCTAATTACTTGTCTCTTTTGCGTTTTCCTTTTTTTGCAGTTTGGCTGGTCTATGCTGTTGCTGCCTGTTAAGCTGCTTATAAGTACATTTTTGTGCATGATATTATTACTGCAGTGCTGCTAGCTTGTTTCATTTAGTATGATTGTATCTGTTGATAAATTTGTACATGATGATGTTATAGACTTATAGTTATATGATTATATCCATTTAATTATGTTAATATGTTCTATTCTATTCTATGATCATATGATTGATATTTGACAAGTGAATTACTCTAAATTTTGTGTGTATATATGTATTTAAGCAATAATAATTTTTGTACAAGAGGTTTGTGTATATATGTGTTATATTCTATTCTATGATGATAATTTTTGTGGCTCCTCCCGGCCTTTGAATTTTGATTGGGTCTTAGAAGTCCAAGTTGTTTGGTGCTTCTTTAGACATGGCATTGAGAGAAAGAATTGGCTAATTATGATCGAAACCTCTATAATGTCAATTTTATATGAGTATTTATTTATTCATGGGTTCCTGAGACGGTGAGACATTCATTTAATTTATTTGTGCGCACGGCAAGGCATGGCAGCGTTGCATCTAGTCATCGATGATGGGATGATCGATCGGAATACTGTGGAGCACAATGGTTTCAACAGTGAGACCAGGGCCGAACCCAAAGAGAACACCCCAATCCAATCCCTCACCAGTGGTCTTCTTTCTCTGCTCCGCCGACTTTCTTCTCATTTCATCCATTATGAACAGTACACATACACCTAGCATGTTTCCGTACTCTTTGAGAATCTCTCTTGTGGCCCTCAGTTTGTCTTCGTTCAACCCAAGTTTCTTCTGAATATTGTTGAGAATGGCCGGTCCACCGGGATGCGCTATCCAAAACAAAGAGTTCCAGTCGGAGATACCCAGCGGGTGAAATGCCTCCACGAGACTGTTCTCTATGTTATTCACAATGATGGCCGGAATGGTGTTGAGCAGGTGTAAGCTCAAGCCTGCTTCTCCGATATGACCACCGATGGCTCCTTCAGATTCCGGTAGAATGGTTTGGGAGGTAGACACGATCTGAAACAGTGGCGTTTCAATGGAGAGATCAGGGTCGGAACCTACAATAACTGCACCGGCACCATCGGCGAAGAGAGCACGAGCGACGAGCTCATGACGTGAGCCTCAGATGGGCCGCGAAAGTTGATGAGGTTAATCTCCGCACAGACAACAAGTACTCTGGCATGCTTGTTGTTCTCAACTATGTCTTTTGCAAGACGTAAAATGGTCGCCCCTGCACAACATCCGAGTTGGTACGACATGAAACGTTTGACACTAGGCGACAGATCAAGGAGTTTGGTGAGTTGATAGTCTGCGCCAGGCATGTCGGTGTTTCCAGTTGTGGCGACGATTAAGTGAGTGATCTTGGATCTGGGTTGACCCCAATCTTCTATGGCTTTGATCGATGCTTCTTTTGCGAGTTTGGGAATCTCAACCGTGTCGATTTGACGGCGGTCGGTCAGTGACGGTTCGTTGTAGGAACATATGTTGGGATTTTTCTTCAATATCTCCTCGGTCGTGTAGAAGTGACGCTTCCGGAACGTTGGTGCTGAGCTTGGATATTATTGATCATGATTGGACGGACCTTTGGAATTTCTTCGATATGTTGTGCAGTGTTCGTAGCTTAATTGGAAGGATCGAGGTTTCTTTATAGAAATACGAGATCGTTCGTGCCAAACTCAACTCATTCCAAGTTTGAACCAATTGAGTTTACAACAATTAATAAGTATTATCGTCACTCGTCAGTTTGTAGTTTGTGTTAAATTCCAGGCGCGGAGTAGTCGTCGCTTCATTCACCGGGATATCCCCAAACACATGATGTCCAAAGTGGTGCCCATATGCGTTGCTAGGGTTTATCGCCCACCCTGGTGTTTGCAGGTACCGGTAAAAACTACCGTTAAGGAAGAAGAAAGGAGAAGAATTGGGGAAGAATTTGTTAATCACCTCAAATCAGCGATTAACCTTGTTAATTGAATTAAAATTGTAATTGTTACACTTTCTTATATTACAAAAAGTTTAACAACTTCTTTAATTTAATTCAAAACTAATTATAAATCTTCTCCTCAATTGTGATTGGTCCATCTCAGATTTATTGAAACTATTGCACTTCAGACCTTGCATTTTCTTTAACTCGTTTTATGAGTCACGGTCCAAATTACCTGCATAGTAAAATCTTATAACAAAATTAGTTATTTTAATAAAAACAATCGTTTATTACATTTCAGTCCTTATAACGATTTATTTGAAAACTTTATGAATAACACCCTGATAGTTTATAACTATCAGTTTATTCAGTTATGTCATGACCTTATGATTGTTTTATTACATTCTGGTCCTTAGACCTGTTCAGTGGTAAATTGCATATTTTACCCTGAACTTTCAGCATATTCTTATAGTTTGCACATGCATGTATTTAACTGGAGTTGTTGAATGGTTAAATGCATGTGCAACAACAAACTGTCGTCCAGTGCTGCAGATCTGGTCGTAACTCATTCATTGGACTCATCCTGATCTTATGTTTTTATAAAGTTTCTGTTGATTTTGTTCAAATTTAGTTATATTTTAATCAAGTTTTTTGTATGTTGATGTTTTAATTTAACTGGATCGATCTGTTACATCTGTAAATTTAGTAATCTATCGTTTGAAGTTTTGGTTGAAAGAATTTCAACTCGAAACCTGAATCTGCTTCATCCAAAGCGACCATTTAACAGCCTCCAAATACTTCTCATTCCTCTGAAGAGCAGATATGAGATTCACATACGTTACTCGATCCGGATGCAACCCTTTCTCTCTCAATTCCTTCACCAACCCAACAGCTTCTTCGACCATGCCGGCGATTCCATAAGCCTTTATCAAACTGTTGTAACTATACAAGTCTGGTTCCAAACCGTGACGCCGCAGCTCTGCAAGAACGTTGCCCACATCCTCGATCCAACCCTTTTTTCCGTAGATATTGATCATGATGTTGTATGTGTAGTGATCTGATCTGCACCTCAATTGCTTAATCTTCTCCAAGATCTCATTGAACTCGTCTAACTGGTCGTCTTTGCCGTACGCGTCAAGTAAGCAGTTGTAAGCTTCAAGTGAGACCTCATGACCGGCATTCTGCATCCGTTGAATCACAGATTGCATACCTCCGAAATCCATGTGTTGCCCATAAGCTGATATAAGGGTGTTGTATGAGATGATGTCGGTCAGACCGTGTTTACGACCCATCTGCAGAACTCTCTCAGCTTTCTTCAGAAACCCAGATTTCCCGTAAACGTCCAGCATGACGTTCAGGGTGAGATTACTACATATATATCCACACTGTGACATTTCTTCGAACACCTTCGAAATCTCATCTATGGGCAAAGCATGTCCGCAGCAATTTATAACGCAATTGTACATTGCTTCGTCCCACTCCAGATTGCTCTTAAGCATCTTGTAGTAGACATCAGCTAATCCGTCCACCACACCACATTGTTGGTAGATCCGGAGCATGTCGCGGTAGAGATATGTGTCCGGTACGATGTCGTTCTGTTTATTGATCAAGTCGACAACGAGGCAAGCCTCTTTCAACCGACCGGATTTCACATACATCCTCACAACAATGCTGAATGCGATCATGTCTAATTTGGTTCCGGAGCATTTAAGAGCAAGATAAAGATCCTCTGCATCACGGAATCTGTTCACTCGGCTGTAGATATCGATCATGGATGATGTGATATGCAGATTAAGGGCCTTTGGAAACATCTGCTGAAAGATCAGTATCGCAGCGTCATAGTTGCAGACCTCCTTGCAGTAGCATATAAGAGTATGGTATAAGTTGTCAAGGAAATCTGAATCCTTCCATTTTATCTTCTTCAGAACCATGATTGCGTCATCGATGGCATAATTCTTCACACATGATAGTACTAAGATCGAACACGATGTTGGATTGAACAGAACATTTTCAAACAAGGAACCTTCAGCTTCCATTATCGGAACCACTCTGTCAACTTTTCCGATGCGTTCATATGCGTGGAGAAGAAGGGTTAGTATAGACGAATACTCGCACCCAACAGTCCTTATGTCTTGGATAATCGCACCAATTTCGGTTTCATCCCCATGCCTTGCTTGCAAATTGATCATGGTGTAGAAATTTGCGGAATTCGGGCGAAACCCCGAATGCTTCAGTTGGGCGTAGTACAGCATTGCTTGTTCCTTATCATCTGCTCTTCCATAACTTTCGACCATAGATCTGTACGTCGTCTCATCAGGGTCCAACCCGTCGGAGAGAATTTTCTGAAACAGACATTCAACAGCGTCGGTATCGGCAACCTTACCATATCCAGTTATCAGAGTGTTATAAGCAACGATGTTCCCAGAGAATCCATTTTCTCGCATCGCCTTGAACACTGCTTCAGCCTTTTCAAGCTCTCCTTGCTGACAGTAGGCATTGAGCTGGACCAACCAATTCTCTTCGTTTGGGCACATCTTGTCGTCTCTCATAAACCCAATGATCTCTTCCGACTTGCCGTGTAAACCCTGGCGTGTGTAGAGTGTGATCATCGCAGAGTAAGCAGTTATGCAGAGGTCTTGATTGGATTGTCTCATTTGAGCGAATGTGAACTCAGCATCGTCGAGAAACCCTGTCTTCTGATAAAGACTCATCAGCATACTGTAGGTGGCTACGTTGGGCTGAATACCGCGGTCAAGCATCATTCGAAACCACTTTGATCCTTGCTTGGGTAATCCTCGTTTGTGGCAAACGTAGATGAGAGTATTGAATACCTGGAAATTCAACTTGCAATTTGAGTCGGAAACCATTTGGTCCAGCAGTTGTTCAGAAGAATTCCAGTCCTCCATTCTGCTTAGTGCTCGTAAGGCAAGGTTGTATGCAAAGGAGTTCTGATCAAGTTTTTTATTTCGCTTCATCCAATCGAAGAAGAATAGAGTATCCTCCTCATCTCTGCTCTGCTCGAGGTACTTTAGGATAGAATTGCAGTGTAAAGGAGTTGCGTTGGGTTGAATTGATGATAAAATAGACTCCAAATCACCATCCACCGCCGTTCTTCTGCGTATGTACTTGGAGTTTTTCACCGAGGGACGACTGCTGCTGTTCTTCAAGGAGTTCGGCCAAGACACCGGTCTCAATTTCCGACCTCGTTGTGCTGTTTTCTTGGAATCCGTTGATCGAATAACTGTTAATTTCCTTGGACCAGCATTCTCCATTTTCTCCGCATTGCCATCATTGAAGAAGCCCTCTACTGAATCAAATTCGACAGTTTCGGCTTCTCCATCGGCCGAACTCAAACTACATACAGCAAACAGATTAACAGATTCGGAAACAACAGACGACGTCGGCGTGCATCTCCAATTGACGGAAACAGGATTAGAATCATTGCCGAATTGAGAGTAGCGAGAAATTAAACCGGTTTGCCCCTTCTCACTGATCTCAGAAACCGCAGGGAATCTCAAGAAAGACATGAGGCTTTATTTTTTGTTTTAGTTACCGACCACGACCATCGACATCTCCTTCGACCACTGCCGAAACGAAAAAAAACTTTCGACTGATTTCAAACGAATAACGGAAAAAATTATATGCAAGAAAGCGTTCAAATTTACAGATAAAGTAGGAGAAGAGATCTTCGTGGAGACAATTACCTCGGCTCCCCGATAGAGTGGCCGGAGCAAAGCGACCGACCGACTGGTTAGAAGATTCGAGAATGGGAGAAAGAGTGACTGAGAGGGAGAGAAAAAGGATGATGATCTTTAAAATAGCCACTCTTTATTTCTACAAATATTTTAAAAAAGAATAGAAGAAAGGACTCAAAGGCCAAGGCCCAGATGAAATGGGCCTAATTTAAAATCGATATATAAATATGTCATATAAATACAGGGTTATTGCCACAATTCCTCATGAACTTGATAAGGGAGAAAAAAATCTACTCTAACTAAATTAATTATACACATTCCTCCGTTTGTTGGTTTGCTCTATTAAGTTAACACACATATATGTAACACAATGACAATGAATTGACGGCGTCGTAAGAGAATCAATTGAAAAAGTATGTAGAATTGAGTACTTCTTTAATATCGAAATCACCACGCTCCGGCAATGGTGGGAATTCAAGTGTTGGGTACTCCATTTGAAAAGATTCTAGCATCTGTAACTTGAAAATCAGACAAACAAATAAATGAAAACAATGAAATCAAATGTATAAGAGAGGAAAGCATACATTGTCAAGTACGGGGGTGTTGTAGAGATTCACAAACTCTTCTCTTAAGATTTTGTTCATTTTGTCCACATCACACGCGTGCGTCCAGAACGAATCATGTACTCCTGCAAGATGAAATTTGATATTATTTATAGGATATCATGAGTTAGAGAGTTTTATTTGGAAGGGAACTTACCTGCAAATTGCAATTTCGCTTTCTTGCAGGCAATGGCAGTCATCATCATATGAGAGCCATCGAGTGAATGTATAAAATTGGGAGGAAATGCAGCTCTCTGCCGCTTTGGCGAAACCTGTAAAAAGGAATTTAAGTGTGATAAGTTAAATTAATAGGATATTAGGATTTGGAATTCGAAAGGCACATCTGGAAAGGAAAGGTAAGAAACCTACAAAGTCACTGTCTCTCTTTAACGATAGCATCTGCAAGGTAGTTCGTACCTGTGTATGATTCGTGAAACAGATTAAAATAGATGTATATATATTAATCCTTACTGATTCTGATGTGGATTTATTTTTTCAAGTTTCTCTGCACCTTGTTCTGGTGCACAACCTCTGCACCAGATCTGATTTCTAAATTATCAATTGAAATCAAGTTAGTTACAATCTAAGAAACTTACAAGATGTCTTTCAGTTTTCATGTAAGGTTGTACAACTTGGAGCCCAAGAGGAGTTGTCCATTGCACCTGTTGATTTTCTGACGTGATCACCTGTTTAAGTAACAGAATAAAAATAAATATTAAGTATTAACTGATTTACCAATTGCCATTGATTTTGTAATTTCGTGGTAAAAGCAAAACCTTTGCACAAAGAGAGAGCCATTTCATAATCGCACGTGCTGATTTGAACAAATCCCCCTGAACAGTCAATGTTACCTTTAACAAGAACACACAGGAAAAACAAGGTTTTAATTATTTATTCTTGTCTTTTTTTTTTTTGAAATGTGGATGGATAAGTCAAGAATGAAGCTTTACTTTAGCAGCATAGGAAGATAAAGCAAGCAATAAAGTGTCTTTAACTTCAAGATCCCGTTCTTCCAATTTCTTCCTAATCTGTTGACGAGCACCGACATATGTAACGCCATAAACATACGTCATCACAGTCTGTTTCACTAATTTCCTATCTACCTGAAAACTACCAGGATAGAAAGAAATAAGTAAAGAAATAGGATATTAGAAATGCCAGCATACGTTCAACTAATCACTTTTGAGCTTTGATAAAATTATTATTAAGAAAAGAAAAAAACTAACCTGATCAAGAAGTAATTTCGCCAATGAAGCTTCTGGAAAAATGGTAGGGTCTTTTTGTGCATCTCTTTGCATGTGATCAAGAACCCTTCATATTAAAAGGAAATTAATAAATAAAAATTTGTTTGGAAACCAAATATATTAAAAAGATAATTCGACGTTTAAAACCATAATTTGATACTTGATAGAGATCTCAGAATAAACATCTGCAGGTTTCTCTCCAGCGACCAAATTGACTGCGGCAGCCTCTATCTGAGAATTGTAAGTATTAATAAATGTTTAAAACAAAAGGACCATGTAATTTGTCAGTTTATAAAAATAATGAAATCAAAAGAAGAATGAAGCGTACACTGTCTCTTCCTAATGCTGCATAATGCTGTAAACCATTGCAAGATCCATCCTATGAAAGAAAGAAAAAAATTAGCAAGACAGCAATAATATTTAGTTACTATTTTAAGGTTGAAATGTCGAAAAATATAGCTTATAGCTTTCTGTGATGAAAATCAAGTACTTGATGAATAGGAAGATGGGAGACAACGCTGTAAGGAGATGAGCTCTTTAGCGCAGTAGAGAGATCAAAACATGTAGCTAGGCATTGGAAAGGATCATCGGCATTCAACCACCAACATCTACCATTGATAGGTCTTTCTGCCGAATCCAATATATCGTCCAAATGACTTTCCACAAATGCAATACGTTCGCTATGGGAGAGCTTATCAACACCTCCTGCATAAAGATTTGCTAGTTGTATCTTCAACCAATTTAATCCAGATTTCCCAAGTGGACGGGCTTCAGAAAATTCTAGAATTCCTCGACACATATCAGAACTCAAATGATTTAAATGAGGATGCATTGGATAGGCACGACCACGGAAGTCTAAATTGTGTGGATAGTAAAATCCCTCTTCTTCCTTCAATCTCCGGGCAACCTATTTGTGATATGTAAGTGAATAATGACATTGATTTATTTGATGGCCAAAACAAATATAATATGAAGACAGATAGATATATACCATAAGTTTAAGCTCAATATCACAACGCAGTGCATGTCTCTCATTGTTAATTTTTTCAGCTTTTCTAACAGACCATCTCCATTTCTGTAATTCAGAATGATCATTGGATTCAACTCTCACTGGTATGGGAACCTTATAAAAATGATTTTTTTAATTAGTTGAATGTGATGAAAGAAATCAACGAATATTGATAAATAGATTGCTAAATAATATTTTTGTACATCTTGACGTTCAACCATGCCAGCTAAGCAGCCCCCTTTACTCCAAATAGCTTCTACAACGGCCAGAACCTGTTTATTTATCCTCCATTTTGTATTTCCAAGTGTATCCAATGCCTAGACAACCCACTGGAGGATATTAAATGACTATTTATTTGATTATGATAGCAAAGAACCAAAGAAAGGTAGCAATGGTAGCATGTTGATCATTTAAGATTTACACCTTGAATACTTTTTGCAACTGTTGTGGAGGAATGTCTCTTACTACATCTTGCAGTTTACTTAATCCATGTGTCCGCATGACATAAGAAGGCAAAAGTAAATGCCCTCCCCTATTATACCTGTATAAAAATTGTTAAAAACATAAATATTTAATATTTTTCAAATAAACCAAATAGACTATTTGACATTGTTGTCGATGGAATATAGGAAGTAATGGAAAATGTTATCACCCCTTCCATTTTCTTGGTGGTACCAACATTGGCATGTAAGGAATTATTGCATTTTTTGCCTGCAACATGAATAAATAAATGCAATGGGGTTAAACCTCTGATTATACGGACAAGTCGAAGGAGTATCTGGCAAGCACAACAGCCAGTTCATGTTTAGAGTTCAGACTAAGAGTTTCATGATATCTTAATCAATCCATACTCTCAAAATTGTAATTCAAATATTTTAGAGTGCGAGAAAATATATTCTAGTAACAATGCACAGTACTCACAGTCTCACTCAAATGGATATATCATATACGTATAAATAATTAAACATAAGTCTGTCAGTTTGTCAACTGATAGTCTGATAGTGGGATGCAATGCACCTACTTTACGTAAAAATTGGAACCATGTTTGATACCAAGTGAAAAACAAAGATCTATATAGAAAGGGAATTTGATATCAGGCAACTTACACTACTCTCAAGTCCTTTACGAACTAATGGATCACAATCTATCACTCCATATCTTTGACCTTGTCTCCTGTTACAGAATAAGCCACAGAGAAACATAATAGTTATTTTTCTCCATACACATAGCAAGTAGCAACAGCAAAAGTAAAAACAAACATGAGAAAAAGAAAGATGAAAACAAATATAACATACTTCTGCGTCGTTGATACATTTTTAAAAATATGTCTGAATGCAGGCCGGACATCAGGGGGGCTATCTGCTAACTGATCAGTAGGAGATTGTACAAATGCTGAATCGATTAACAAATCTATTAAGCGGCTTCCTAGCTGCATACATTTGGGACAGAAAATTTAAGCATGAAAAATATGCATCTTTATGGAACTTCTAATATTGTTTAAAAACTAAACCTTTGCTCGTATATCACACCCCCAAGACTCAATCTCATCGTTTGATTTCACCAGTTTCTTAGCTAGAAATGTTTGTTTCTGTTTAATCAACTTTTTTATTAGATTCCGAAACTGCTCTTGCTCCTTACACAAGCTATCATCACCTTTTTGTTTCCTTTTCCCTTTCCTCTTGTTTTTCTCGAGAAAATTATGAATCAAAACCTGCAAATATTCCGAAAAAAACAAATGTTTTGAATGAGACAAGATATATATATATATATTTTGATATGCCCAGCTAATCACCTCTTGCTCGACAGCATCTCCAATATCAAGAGCAGCTTGAACCAACAAAACACACTCATCTTCCTGTGCAGCCATTAACATCCCCATCATCTTATGCAGAACAATAACAGCCATCTTATCCGCGGGCAGCATTCCAATTTGTGTTGCATAGGAAGCTTTTCTATGTTTCACCTTTTGTAACTCCTGCTCCCTGGAAATGGCATCTCTTAAAGGTTCGAACCAGTCCAAGATGAGTTTCTTAAAATATGGTAAGTTGGGAGCTAGTTTCTTCTTGAGCATCTCATTCTGCAACTCTTTATACTCCTCCGTAGCATTTTCCCATGCTTGCGTCTCCAACTTCACCTGTCTTCTCCGTAACGCACTGGACTTTTGATTCTTCATTGAATTCAATGCTTTGTTTAAATCTCGTTTAGCTTCAATCTCTGATAAGAAGTCAAAAGAAAACCACGGCGGGTGATCACAGAAGATGGATTTCAGGGCTTCTCTTGAGAAAATTGGAGAACCCAACTTGGTACTGATAGGTGGCTCGAGCTCCTGATACGTCTCCAGTCCCGATGTATCATCATTTATATCCACCGCATCCAGTGGGTCTAACAGCATCGGAGATTGGGAGGAACTTGAATGGAAGAAAACAGCAGGGAATGTATGGATTTCGGGGTCAGAAGGATCGGCGGACCCAAATGGAAACGAGGAGGGATGAGCAGAATCGAAAAGTGCCCATTTGAGAATTGTGGAAGAGGGATTGAATTTTACTGTAAAGCTGAGTTTTTTTGAAAAAGTCGGTCTTCTTTTTCCCAGTAGAACGTCAATGGTCGCCGGTGTAGCCGAAAGAAAGGAAGATGTAGCAGACATTGATTCTCCGTCCTTCCGTTGTTGATGAGGGAGAGGATAAAGCTCTCCAGTCTCTAGACCTCCGTTGTTGTGTGGTGTGCTCTCTTAAACCCTTTTCTTCTTATTATTTTTCCCCTTAAATTTTAAACAGAATCATAGGCCAGACTGGCAAGAATCTCAAGGCCCAAAGCCTATTTCAAAAGTGGCCGGCCCGGTCCAGAAATTTGGATTTGAGACGGAATTCTACTTTTAAACCAGTTGATATGGATAAGGGTTAAAAGCTCAATAGTGAAGACAGATCCCTGGTTCGCTCACTCTGAATGGCGGGGATCAGCGGTAGCTGGTGCGCCCTCTTCAATCCTTCATCACCGATCACCACCACTTCCAAATTCCTAACATTCTCCGCGTCTCTTACACCTAAACTCCACATTAAGATCGATACTGCCTCTTTATCAACAGGGTCCGGGGCTGGGCTGGTTCTAGCTCGGTTCGGAGGGTACCGTCCTGGTCCTAGGCCTAAGAGATCGTCTAATCGAGATGAACGCCGTCGTGCTGGACCAGATTCTGACGACGAGGCGCTTGATATCTCCAGAATCACGTAATTATCTTACTCTTTTTTTGATACTATGTTTTCTGAATAGGAAAAAAAACTCCGATTTCCTCAGTATAGTTATGCTCAATAATTCAACATCCTGTTTTTTTTTACATTATAATATTTCTTTGGAAATTGTCAAAATAATTTTATAGTTATGTATTTATTCATTCGTTTATATTTGGATTTTAATAATTGTCAACCAACTTTATAGAAAATTGGATTGTTGGGTACATTTAAACCTATATTCTTCATAAGATAGGTCAAATCAAACACTGGAATATTTTGACAAATACTGTTGAACTCGGATAAGTTGAATTACTCTATCTAATATCTAATTTATTGAAATGATTCCAATATTCTTTACATTACATGCTTGCATATTGATGAGGGTAGATCTCGATCAGTACTCGAAAACTCTTTCAGATCGTCGGGCTGGAAACTCCAGTAATATCATGCTTGAAGGCAACTTTTCTTTCAGAAAAAAAGGATGCAATTCTAAATGAATTCACCCATATTTATAGGATTTTTGGAGGGGCACTTCGGGCTTGAACGTCAATAACCGTCTAATTGCCTGAAGTCATCGACCTCGTGTCCCAGGTCACTGACTTCTAGGGTGGTTCACCAACTTCTCAGCCAAGTCGTCGACCTTGATGATGTCAAACCTCGTCAATAGCTTCAACAAGCTGAAGTCGACTAAACCTAGATTCTGGTCGACTTCCCTTCAAATGTGTGTGTATGGTTGGCTTGTGGGTGTAGAACCGGAAGCTCTTTGACAGTTGAAGCCCGTTTTACTCTGTGCTCTGGATGAAAAGTATCAAATCCCCAATACAATGGGGTGCTACTCCTATTTATAGACTTTCTAGGGGGTAGGATGGTCATTCTCGGGTAGAGAATAACTTCCCAGTCGAATGGACCCCATAGTCTACTAAATAGGCTAGTTTCATCTTGCTTTGGACCCTTTACCAATCGATTGTACCCCAATTGACTGTGCTAGTCAATTGACTTCTCACTTCTCAGTCTATCTACCACAGTCGACTGGACCCCAGTAGGCTGATGTAGGAGCCCAACTCAACATGATGTCAGTTGTCTATCGTACGAACTCCCATGGGTTTAGGCAACATAGTCGTAAACCACTTGGTTTGGTTGATGAGTTTGTGTACGATCAACAGACCTCAGGGGAAGTTATCTACATCCTAGCCAGGTCGCCGACTTTCCTTTGGTTCCGACTTATGCACTATTCGAGTATTCTCCTGATTCTTTAAGAGCTTTGTTCCATTTTGTTGGGTCATGGTCATCTGTCTAAGTCTTCGAGATCCGCCACCTTATGGGTGAAGGACCAATCTTGTAAGTCCTAGTCTCTGACGATGAGACCCTGCTTGGGAGTTCCTATGTCGTCACATATGATTTTAAGGATTTTAAGTATTTGGATTGTAATGATTTGGGATTGATTATTCACATGAAAATATGGTGGCATCAGAATTGCTAATCAGTGTCATGTAGATCGATCACACTTTTACTTGTATTATTTACATGTAGATGTCATCCATTGCATCTTGGTTGCGTGCTTGTTAGATTGTAGATTGGTATGGTGACTCATTCAATCACAACATATGTTTTTGTGTAATGTTTTATTTTATTTATTTATTTTTATTCTCTGTTAAGATGTATTGCATTAGGATTATTTGAATTTTGAAGTTAGTGAACAGCTACAAGACTTATTTTACATTTTTGCCCAACTAACGTCTGTTTTTTTTTTTAATTTTCAATAGATCGAGCTCTGTGCGGTTAATAGACCCGCAACAAAATATGGTAAGGTTTCTTTGCCGTGCATGCTTGGGTTGTATGTGTAATAAGTAAATGGATATTTCAATTAAAAGTTTCATTTTCAACAGGTGGGAGTAGTCTCAATTAATGAAGCCATTCGGATGGCGGAAGATGCAGAAAAAGATCTGGTATGCATTTTAGAATTTATAGTCTATATTTGTAAACAAAACACCAATGATTGTGGTTTTGTGATGGTGGGGCTCTTTATTATCTTATTTAGAATGTGGATCAGAGGATTTTATTTTAGCGAAGCACTTATTTTTGCAGGTAATATTGTCTCCAGATGCAGATCCACCTGTACTGAGAATAATGGATTACAAGTACGAAAGCAATCATTGATCTATTTTATCATACTTTTATTTTGTATATGAGAAAATATTAGAGCTTGAATGGAAACATACAAAATGAAATAAACATCATGTTTTGTTTGTTCGTGAGTAATAGCTGATTGCTATCATGAATATTCATATTTATAAGTTAATAAACACTAATATAATGACACACAATTCTACAGTAAATACAAGTATGAGCAACAAAAGAGGAGGAGGGATCAACAAAAGAAATCTTCTGGTGATTTTATTTATTTATTAAAGCATGAAGTTATACATTTTAGCGATACTTTACACTTAATATTTTCCTCTCATTCATGTAGCCACTCGTATGGATATGAAGGAGCTCAAAATGGGGTATGTGTTTGTTATTGTTAGTTGAATCTGTGCCAAACTCTCAACTATATTATTTTTTCAGAGCATGCTAATATTAGTTGAGTTGATTCCGTATCAGTTAAGCATGCTAATCTTTTATGATCGACAGATACAACATCGACACTCATGATTATACTGTGAGATTAAAAGCTGCTAAAAGATTTCTCAACGATGGCGATAAGGTTTTGTATTTTTATAGTATGGATATCATTTGTAATTTGATTTTCAATCCATCTGTAATCTGTATACACATCATGCTCTATCTTTCTTCAGGTCAAGGTTATTGTAAATCTCAAAGGTCGACAGAATGAGTTCAGAGATATTGCCATTGAACTTCTTAAGAGATTTCAGACAGATGTTGGGGAGGTAATGTGTGTTAAAAAAAAAGTGTATATATATACATACTAATCTCTCTCAAGTTTTTAAATGTCTGTATGATCATCTTCATCAGCTAGGAACATTAGAAAGCAAAAATTTCAACGATCGGAACATGTTCATGGGTTTCATTCCAAATAAAACCCTAATACAAAAAGGTCAGGAGCAGCCAAAGAAGAATGAACCGTCGACAGATAATAAAGTGTCGGCTAATTTATAATCTGCCCAATTTTGATGTCTATAATTTTGACACTGCAACAACATACAGTTATTTTCCTAGATACTATATTTCTTCTCTCAAGTTACAATGTATAGTCCTGTAAACTTATTTATTCCTATATTTTAAGTCTTGTTAAACTATGCTTAATATGTATGTTATTGTATTTAGATTTTATTAATCTCAAATAATTTAAGGGAATTCTGCATACGCCGTTTCACACTTTTGTTTGATAAAATATGAATATGTGATATTATGGAACCATGAGAGAGCATCAGAACGAGACTGAATTTTACTCTTGAAATTAATTGATGTGAATCATGTGATTATGTGAGAGTGTATTTTACAAACTATACATTTAATACAATGAAATAATTTTAGATTTTTAGTCTTATAGAAGAATAAAAATCTACAAAAACTTTTTGAAATTTCTATTGAGTATGCACAATCTTTTGGAATAAAGTGCGGAACATACATTTCTAATCTGTAAAATTTACGTGTGTGTGTGCTGTTAGCAATAGTCCACCACAAGCATGTCTTGTTTAAGTTGTACAAGATGTGTTCTTAAGCTCAGTTCCTGTACCTAAAAAAAACACGCGAATAGTATAATATGTAAAGTACAAGTTTTACATTACAGAACCCCATTTTGGTCTATGATCAGATTTTATGTTACCTGCATTGCAGCCGTTGAAGCTAGTAGTTCTGTACATTCATCAAGCATATAAGATTCTGTGGTTGAAACACTCGCAAGTTCAGAAACCAAAGAGTTCGTATCTTCCACCTAAAAAAGATACATGTGCTCATGATAATTCTATAATGACCGATGACTAGCAATAATATGATTTTAGACTATATGTTCCATGAAGCATTGAAATTGGATACGCCGTTTCTTGTCGTTTTCTTGTCGTTTGAAACAAAAATATTTAATTGGATACGAAAAGGTCTGGATCAAGAGAGTCAGAGAGAAGAAGCCTTTTTCGACCAATAGTTGGAATTACTTTCATACTTCAGTGGAATGACTTAATTTACAAGAGATGGAATTACAATTTAGCATGATTTTTTACTTAAATGTAACAAGTAACAACAATTCTTCTTTAAGTAAAAAAAACATACCAACTTTCGCAATGTGTAAATCGATGAACCCAAAAATTGTGTAACATCCACTGCTGATCCAAAAGCATCCTTTACAGAAAGAACATCTGCCTATAGAACAGGTACACAAGTGGTGTGACTATCACAATTCACAATGTAATACATTCATACATAGAACTAGTTGTCTGAGAGCTTGGTTTTACTTACTTTGGCTCTCCCTGTAACAGGAAGCCGGATGATACTAGCTTTTAATACTTCAGCTGCTTTCGACAGCAACCCTCCATGTTCCTTGTCTAATGCTGCCCATTCTTCAAGGTATGCAAGCTTGATAAAAAAAAAGTAAATGAGATTTTAACAGTAAAAAATAAGCACCGTGTAAAATTCTATTTAGAAAAAAGTATAATAAATACCTGTTGTTTGAAAACAAAATACAACTTGATTTCTTGTCTGATTTGCTGCAACTTGATTTTTTTTGTTATAACCTTAACAAGTAGTTCTGAACTACTCGCCCACACGCTGTAAATCACACTCTGTTCAATACATTTGGAACATCAATATCAATATAAATATTAGCATCAACAGAAGCTTAAAATAGATGGCTACCTCTGCAGTAATTTTCTTATCAAACATTGTAGCTTCTGTTCTGGCATTGATAATGCGCCACTGCATATACTGATTGTGTAAAAGTCGCAACTGATGAATATTATCTATGTGATTTGAATTCTTCTTTCCTTTCCTAGGAGTATCCACAATGTAACTTCTAACAGATGATGGTGATGGCGTCGAAGGTCGTGGTCTGGATGAACTTGGTGTTACTGGTCTAGAAGATGAAGATGGAAATGGTATCTTACACGGTGGTAACTGTGGATGTAATGAAGCTTTACTTAGAACAGACAACTTATCACCATCACTTATGGATCTTGGAAGTGGTTTATAAGGAGGGGAGGAATTATTGGGAATTCTTACAACTGGCGATCTCGATCTTAGTGGGTTGGAAGAGGAGGGGGAAGAGGTTCTGGTTCTGGATTTGGTTATCTTATCTGTGAGATCTAAGCTTCTTGTCATGGCTGCAGGAGACGATGACCTTGAACTCATCATGGAAATCCAGTTGTTGGTATATGATGGGGAACCTTGTTTATCTGAATTTCTTATTGGTTTTGAATTCTCAGACTGGTTGGCGTTGGGTGCATTCCTCCGTCTGAGAGGGGTCTTCATGCTCTCAGATGAAGACTTCGATGCTTGATCTAATGATGCAACTGACTTCTCCTTTTCGCAGGTAGTGATATGCGTAGATCTTGAGTTGGACGAGGTTGTAACATTGCGCGTTGACGGCCACAGACCATCCATCATTGTTCGAACACCAACCGACCGTCTTGAAGAAGAGATACCGTGTCCTTCTAACACTGAATCACGCGCTGGGGTGGAAGGTCTTGAATGGGATAAAGGTGTCGAAGGTCTTGAATGAGACGAAGGTGTCGAAGGTCTTGAATGAGACGAAGGTGTTGAAGAAGGTTTTGAAAGGGATGAAGGTGTCGAAGGTCTTGAAGAAGAGGATCTAGAAAAGGACGAAGAAGGTTGTCTCCTTTCAGCTGATAAAGAACGTTTCGGTAATTGTGACGAGTCGAGACCAGAATCTCGACGAAATGTCGCCGGAGAAGATGATCGTGGTTGTTTTTGTTGAGTTGCAGACGATTTGGAAAGAGACGAAATGTTCCCAGATTTGTATTTGGGTACGATTTCTCTTGGTCGAAGCTTTCGAGCACAAGAAGTAGAGGCGGTTGGTGTGCCGCCATTATTCTTCTCCGAAGGAAGTAGTGGTGATCTGAGGTGACTTTCTGATGGATTGACCTGTTTCCGTCGAGGTACAGATCTAGATCGATCAGTCTTGCCGACATCCATCAACAAAACCGTCCAATCCAAACCACATTGAGATACCTCTCATAAATATTTGAAACCCAAATTATTAACTACCTTCCTGAAGCCAGTCGCTACCAAACTCCACTCCTCAAATCTGCAATAGAAATTTAATATCAGTACAAACGAAAAAAAACCCTAACTGAAGAAAAGTAAGATCATCCAACAGTAAATGTTCAGAATCCAGACCTCTAGAACGACGGAAGGAAGAGGACGGCGGATAGCCGGACAGGTGCACAATTCCGGTGGAAGTAATTTGGGGAAAAACACCAACTAAGATCACCGGACCCTCTTTTATTTTTTATTTATCTTTTTTTTTCCGGTTCTCTGTCGTTTATGTGTTCTACATGCAAGCCACACGACACAGTCAAATACAACGGTTTCCTTACGAAATGACGATTATACCCCTCCATGCGCGGGTTTATTAGTTAGACGCTTAAGACCCACCCACTGAGTCCTCTTAACTTCTCTAAGGCCCTGCCCATTGAAAACGATCTTAATGGCACTGTACTGTGGTCAACTCTCAACTGTACTTTTTCTCGCACTTATAAAAATTACATAACAAAATTAAAATTATTGTGTTAAAATGGTTACAAAATAAATTACTAATGAATATCAATTAAACTGTAGCGTTTAACAAAATTTAAAATAAAAAATAAATCGACAGTAGCAAACCATAAATTGCTTCTCTTTTAGTTCTGATTTGAATATAGTTAGTTAGAGGTTTAAATGAGTGGGTCTTGCAGTCTGTCTATATAAATAACGACATCGTTCAATAAAATCTCAGTTAACTGTTTAGGAAAATGGGAGTTGATGAGACGTCACATTCGTATTGTTTCTTCTTAATTTGGGTCCATTAATTAATATATTTTTTCACTTTGTTCCCTAGAAGACTTCAAATGCACATGTGTGTGGGCCGGACCAAGATACTACAGTATTGCCATTTATAATTTACATTGGATCATGTTATTCTTGTAAATCACATTTAAGGGGAATTATTTCTCTATATTATCAGAATTTTTTAAGATTGAGATTTGAGATGGATGGTGGAAGTCATATTAAATCTTCCATCTCTGTCCTTCAACTTCTTCGTATATCTCACCTAATCCATTTGCTTAATATAGTCGTTAGACGTTGGAACCCACTCAATCAATTTCCAACCTCAAGTGCCATCCACTTAATCAATTTTCATTACAGAAGACACATGTTGGATGAAGATTAACTCAATTGGTCGGTCACGAAAACTATTTAATTTTCATTAATTTTTTACATTATTATGTAATTTTCATATATCTATCATCCAGAATAGGGGTGAGAATGGGGCGACTCAGCCCCGGTATCCGTCCCGTTCTGGAAAAACAGGGTGTGGAAACGAGACAGATCAAATACTCTGCCTCCCTGCCCCGAAGGACCTGGGACGCGGAACGAGCCGGATCCGGGGCGACCCGTCTGAAATTAAAAAAGTAAACAAAAAAATTTTAAATGGGTAAACTTTTTACCTTAATTTTTTAAAATTTTAATAATCCTATATCTAATATAATTTAATTTATTAAAAAAAACCAAAAATTATTTAAAAAACAACCGGGCCCAAATTTTGCCCTGTCCCGAGACCCGCCCCGGAATATGACCGGGGCAACAAGGAAGCGATGCAAAAAATTAAAAACGGGACATAATATCTGCCAAGCGGGACATGGGACGGGACCAGAGCGACTCGCCCCGTACTTACCCTTAATCTAGAGTAGACAATTTTACTTATAAAAATGTCGGCATAAAAATGTACTTTATCAAAACAAAAATCCACCGGTAGATAAAGAGACGACCTTGATCTTCTTCGATCTATGAATTCGAACTCAACTGGAAATTGATATTTATATATAGGATCTATTTTTGGTGTAGTATGTCCGCTTGGATCCATGATGCGGACATCCGATCTAACCGTTCACGTGGAATCAAGTGGAGTTTCGTCCGTCATCGCGGAGATTCCGCAAATCGCAATTCTGGAGAGGACATCGCGGTAAGTCCGCATCTGAAATTGAGTGTTTATATATAAGTTTATCGAAGATTCCAATAATTTTTTTTTCCATTCATTCAAAATTTAAATCCTAAAACACAAATAATCTAATAACCAAACTTCAATTCTTAATTAACCTAAATTTTAACAAAATCAGTAGAAATCTAAAAATTCTGTTGACAGTTATCCATGTAAATCAAATTTATCAATTTTTTTTAATGAAATTTAATTATTATTTAAAAAAAAATTATCTCATGAGATTTTTACTGATTTAGTAAATTACTAATTTACTACCAGTAGTTGGTTGATACATGGATAATTTAAATTTTCCACATCCATAAAATCATTAATAAATAAAATGAGATTATGAGAATTTTGATTTCGATTAAAAACAAAAAGAAAAAAAATTTCTTGGATTTTGGGAGTAGAAAGCTTTAGAGCGAACCCAGCCAAAGAACCCAAAAGTTGCAGATAAGAAGATCATCACTCTTTTTTCACATCTCCATCCTTGAAATCCATCTAGCCAAGCCTCTTCTGTTCGATTCTTTATTTATTTATGAATTCGAACGTCACGGAGCTTTGCTCTTCCCACTTTATAGGCTGCATCGATAGAGGCGAGGGAAGAAATGGGTTTGGATTCGAACCAAAACACACATCTTCAAACCACACGTTGTTCATGTTTAACAAAACCCTGAAAAGATTTGTCATTCTCCGTCGTGGATTTCGACTAATTTTGAGAAAAACCAACGATGGAATTTCTCGTAGATCTTCATCTTCTTCGAATAGGATGAATAGAGTGAGTTCAGGTAATATTGTACAGCTTCTCAAGTCTACATCCGGCGACCTAAAAGAAACCTTGTCCCTTTTTCAATCCATTGCGAATTTCCCAAACTTAACACACACCACAGAGTCCTGCAACTACATGCTGGAGCTCTTGAGGGTTGGCGGTATCGGAGTTCAAGACATGGTGTATGTGTTTGATTTAATGCAGAAGAGAATTATAAGAAGAGATCCAGAGACGTACTTGATCATCTTCAAGAGCATTCAGGACAGCACAAGCAGCAATGATCTTAGTCTGAGGAGTGCTCCACGCAGATTATCGAAGATGCGAGAGTCAGGCTTCATTCTCAATTCCTACTCATACAATGGTCTTATACATTTCCTCCTCCAATCGAGATTGTGGAAGGAAGCTATGGAAGTGTACAGAAGAATGGTATCAGAAGGAAACAAGCCCAGTTTGAAGACCTACTCTTCGCTTATGGTGGCATTGGGGAAGAAGAAGGAGATCAAATCGATGATGTCTCTTTTGGAGGAGATGGAGGATTTGGGTTTGAAGCCCAACATCTACACATTCACCATCTGCATCAAGATGCTTGGCCAAGTTCGCAGATTTGAGGATGCTTTCGGCATTCTAGCGAAGATGAAGGACTTGGGTTGCAACCCAGATTCCGTCACGTATACGGTTCTGATAACGACTCTGTGCGACGCCGGTAGGCTCGATCGGGCCAAGGAGTTGTTCTGGCAGATGAAGTCTGTCCAGAAGCTGAAGCCGGATAGAGTGATTTACAACACACTCTTGGATAAGTTTGGTAATGCCGGCGATCTACACTCTGTTCGTCAATTCTGGGAGGAAATGGAGACCGAAGGTCACGCTGCCGATGTGGTTTCGTTCACGACGTACATCAACGCGTTGTGCAAATCCGGCCGCATCGAAGAAGGATTCAAAATGATGGATTTGATGCGAACCAAACACGTGAATCCAAATCTCTACACTTTTAACACTTTGATTGCAGCTTTGCTTAGATCGAATAGATCAGATGAAGCTCGACAACTCTTCCAAACCATGTTTACGCAAACCCTAAAACCAACTGTCTACACGTACACACTTTTCATCGATCACTATGGGAAATCTCAAAAGCCATTGAAGGCTCTGGAGACATTCGAGCTCATGAAAGGACATGGAGTTGTTCCCAATGTTGTTGCTTTTAACGCGTGTCTGCACAGTCTGATCGATTCTGGAAGATTTCGGCAAGCGAATCAAGTTTTTCTACAACTCAAAAGCTATGGGCTCTCGCCGGACGTCGTCGCCTATAGTATGATGATCGATTGTTATGCCAAGGCTGGGAAAATTGACGCTGCCATCCGAATATACTCTGAGATGATGATGGATAAGGAATGTGAACCAGACGAGATCACCGTCAACTCTTTGATCGAAACGCTTTACAACGCAGGTGAGGATGACGAGGCATGGAGGTTGTTTGCTAGAATGGGGCCAGATTTCAAGCTCAGTCCGACAGTTGTGACTTACAATACACTTCTAAAGGGATTGGGTAAACAAGGTAGATTGGATAAGATGATGGAGTTGGTAAACAACAGCATGATTGGTGGTGCTTGTAGTTGCAATCCAGATATCGTAACGTTCAACACCATCCTCGATTGCTGTTGCAAGAATGCTAGGGTTGATTTGGGTTTTGAATTGCTCTTCGACATGAGTCTCAAAGGTTGTTCTCCAGACATTATATCGTACAATACCGTCATTTACGGTTTGGTTGAAGCGGATCGGATCGAGGAGGCATTCTGGCTGTTTAATCAGATGCGCAAAGTTTATCGAACGGATTTCGTGTCTCTGTGCAGCATTCTTCCTGGAATTGTGAAGAAAGGGTTGATTGAAGACGCTCTGCAGATTTTAAAGAGCTATCTTCGTGTTCTCACTCCCAACGACGACGAACATCAGTGTCAGTGGGAGGCATTGATGGATGGAACCATAAATAAAGCTGGAATTGAGGAATCGACCGCGTTCGCCAGAAAAGCTGTTTCGGAATGCATATTCGAAAAAGATTACTTTCTCCGTTCTATACTCAAGTTTCTTTGTAGACGAAAGAAAACTGTGGAAGCTCTTGAGTTATTTGTGTCATTCAAGAATGATGGAATTTCTCCGACCGTCGAAGCTTACAATCCTCTGATCGAAGCTCTCCTCAGTTCAAACTCCGTTGACCTTGCCAAAGCTCTGTTCGAGGAGATGAAGCGTGCTGGATGTGTTCCCAACGTGGCGACTTACAATTCGATGATCGGTGCGATGGGACGATTGAACAGAATCGACGAGCTTCTTGAACTTCACAGGGAGATGCGTTCCAAAGGATGCAGAGAGAACTCCATAACCAACAATATGATCATCTCTGGTCTTGCAAGATCTGGAAGAATGGAGCACGCTCTTGACTTCTACTACCATCTCTTGAGTTGGGAATTCCGGCCGACGCCCTGCACATTCGGTCCTCTGATCGACGGTTTCTCGAAATTGGGGAAGATGGAAGAAGCAATCAGAATTTACGAGGAGATGGCGATGTACGGCTGCAAACCAAACTGTGCAATTTATAACATGATCATCAATGGATTCGCGAAGACGAGAGATGTCGACATGGTCTGCGAATGGTTCCAACGAATGGTAGCAACGAACGAGGTAATATCGCCGGATTTGAAATCCTATACGATTCTCATCGGCGCTCTGTCTGAAACGAGTGTAACTGAAAGAATGGTCGATGCTCTTGAGTTCTTCGAGGAGATGAAATCGAGAGGAATCGAACCCGATTTGATGGCTTACAATTCCGTGATTCATATTCTCGGAATGTTAAACAGGCGCGAAGAAGCTGTCGCTCTATTTGTCGAACTGAGGAGCGAAGGCATCATACCAGATCTATACACTTACAATTGCCTGATTCTGGGATTTACTAAAGTAGGTATGGTTGAAGAAGCAGGGATGTTATTGAAAGAGCTACAAACCGAAGGACTTAAACCCAATGTTTTCACTTATAATGCACTTATTCGAGGTTTTAGCACATCCGGCAAATCCGACCATGCTTATGCAATTTACAAAAAGATGGTCGTGAACGGCTGCCATCCGAATGCAGAAACCTTCGCACAACTTCCAAGTTTGACGAAAGAAATTTTACAACACAATTCAAATAGACTATAGATATAGGCTGTAATTTATTTATTTTTCACACTATGACAAATTGACAAGCTAATATTTTGAAAAATAACAAGATAAGATTCTTTCTTCCTTGACTTTAAAGAAGAAAAAAAGAATAGAAAGAGTTGTTGCAAAAGAGAGTAGAGACTGAAGATAAAGGTAAGGGCGTACAGCTTCTAGACTTTTAGTTATACCTTTTATTCGAAGCAACGGCGTAGTTTTCACACACAACTAAAGTCGTATCGGCGTGTGATTCTTCTTTTCTCTTCTAGGTTGAAGAATAATAATTATAAACACTAAAGATAAAGAGGTTTGATTTGAAATAAAAAGGTAAGGAGGTACCGGAGTACATCCATGGTGTACCGGAGTACATCCAAAGGTATTACCAGCTGAATTTGAGATGGCAGAGTTGTCCAAGGTGATGGAGCTACCGGAGTACATCCATGGTGTATTGGAAGGAACCATTCTCCAAGCTAAACACCTACATCATGACGTCCCTGGCGTCATCCTTCAGGGAATAGAGAAGGTCACCGAAGTATTGGGTCTTCGTGCCATTCCACATAGCGAACTTTATGCAACCGTTGATATTGGGCATGCAAGATTGGCAAGAACTAAAGACATTCAGTTCCAACCAAATAATCCAACATGGAATCAATCATTCAAAGCTTACTGTTGCTATCTCACCAACACTACATCTTTCATCACCGTCTCCGTCAAGCAAAAACATCCAGAAAAGGAGATTGGGTATGCCTCTGTCCCAATATCTAGTGTTCTAAATGATGGCAAACCACTTCGTAGGTGGTTCGATCTTTCTACAGGTGAGGACAAGATTCACAAAGGCGGAATTCACATTCTCCTCAAATTCTCACCAGTAGAGTTTGATCCATCTTGGAACGCTGGCATCCTGCCACCTTTCTCTGGTGTGCCCAACACTTATTTTGCGATGAGGAAGGGATGTAACGTGACATTGTATCAGAATACTCACTTGACAAATCGATTCCAACCAGTGATTCCTCTTTCTGATGGCGAGCATTACAGTCCACCAAGGCTTTGGGAGGATTTGTATAGAGCAATCCTAGACGCTGAACACTTCATCTACGTCGCAGGGTGGTCAGTTAATACAGCCACTACTCTCATCCGAGATCCCCAAAGAATGATTGCAGGAGCAGAGAACGTCACTTTCGGTCAACTTCTGAAGAAGAAAGCTGACCAAGGAGTACTTGTGTTGGTGATGATATGGCAAGATCGAACAGAAATTTTAAGAAACGAAGGACTGATGAAAACACACGCAGATGAGACCTACAAGTTCTTTGAGAACACCAAGGTGAGATGCTTCCTCTGCCCACGCCTTGCTGATCACGATCAAGCACTGTATGAAAAGACAGAAATAGAAGTAGAATTCACTCACCATCAGAAATCAGTGACTGTGGATGCACAAGTTGCAAGGGGCAGTAACAATGATCAGAGGAGTATTGTAAGCTTTATCGGTGGGGTTGATATCTGTGGTGGAAGATACGATGATGAGAACCACACTCTTTTCCAAAATCTTGATACTTACTACCTTAATGACTTCTATCAAGGAAACTTTACACATGCCAATCTTCACCATGGAGGGCCAAGAGAACCATGGCATGACGCACACTCCAAGCTTGAAGGCTTGGCAGCAAGGGACGTTCTTACCAATTTTCAACAACGGTGGGCAAAACAAGCTCCATCTGAAATCTCTAAACTCTTGCTACCCATCGAAGACATGCATGAAACCTTCCCGCATCCGACAACAACACCATCAACAAATTCATGGAATGTTCAGGTCTTCCGGTCAATTGACAGTATGTCAGTAACAGGCTTTCCGACAGATCCCACCGTTGTCATGGAATTCGGACTAAAATACATGAATGATGGGATTACCGATCAAAGTATTCAGTCCAGCTACATAGAAGCAATCAGAAGAGCCAAGAGATTCATCTACATAGAAAACCAATATTTCTTTGGAAGCTGTGAATCATGGAGTCAAGACCAAAATTCTGGATGTTCAAACCTGATCCCCATCGAGATCGCAATGAAGGTAGCGAGTAAGATTAAATCCAACGAGAGATTTGCTGTCTATGTGTTGACTCCAATGTGGCCAGAGGGAATACCAGAAGATGCAACAGTGCAAACTATGATCCACTGGAACAAACTCACGATAGACATGATGTACAGAATCATAGCAAAGGCAATTGAAGATGTTGGTTTAACTGGGAAAACTCATCCTCGTGATTATTTGAATTTCTTCTGTTTAGGCAATAGAGAAGTGAAGCATCTGGGAGAGTACATTCCTCCAGAAAAACCGAAATTCGGAACAGATTACCACAGAGCACAAACCAACCGTCGGTTCCTCATCTATATACATGCAAAGTTAATGATTGGTATGCTTAAAAAACAAACATAAACTCTAATAGCATGGATTTACTTACTTTCATGAATAATTCATTGTGATATGTGCAGTTGACGATGAATACATCATCATTGGATCGGCAAATTTGAACCAAAGATCTCTTGACGGTGGCAGGGACACAGAAATCGCACATGGCTCCTACCAGCCAGCCCATTTAAATGCACTGACAGGCAACCGTGTAAAAGGGAGTGTGCACGGTTACCGGATGTCGTTATGGTATGAGCACTTTATGAACCGATTGGAGGATGATTCTTCTTCAAAGATTTTCCTTGAGCCAGAGAGCATAGAGTGTGTGATGGCAGTGAGATCCAATGCCGAGAAGCTTTGGGATATGTACGTTGCTGAAACTGTAGTTGATCTTCCTGGTCATCTTCTTCTTTTCCCAACAGCGATGGTATCAGAAGATGATAGCAGCATTGGGGCATTTCCTGATACCACAGCTTCTGTTAAAGGGAAAAGATCAGACATCCTTCCTTCTATCCTCACCACTTGACAATTCCTAAGACCAACTGCACTCTTTTTTTTCATCTGAATAAAATGATTTTTATTTTATTTTTTTAGTTTCATCATCATCATTCACTACCACCATCGTGATGAGGACGACAAACACATTTCAATCCATCAAATAATCTGTAATACGTTTTCTCATCTAAAACTTTCTTCTTCCTTAACTCCTCTAACAAAACAAAAGCATCTTCTTCCCTGCCTTCTCTGCACAGCCCTTCGAGCAGAGTTCTGTTGGTCAGCAAGTCCGGTGACATGGAATTTTCGATCATATCCGTCACAATCTCGACAGCTTCCTGAAATCGACACCGCAGAGACAGGCTATTGGTGACTGTCATGTAAACGCTCGCAGTTGGGACAAACCCTAGCTCTCTCATCTTTCGGAAGTACTGCATTCCCTCCTCGATCCTTCCTTTCTCGCACATCCCCTTGGATAGATACCCGTATGTGTATTCGTTGGGCTCGCAGCCGTACAAACCCATCTCTTTGTAAACGCGAATGGCTGCATCCATCTCCAGGCACCGGGAGTGGGCTTTGATGATGAGATTCATCAGGAATGTATCCGGGATGACGCCAGATGATTTCATCTGTCGAACAAGAGATCGGACGGAGTGCATGTAGACGAACCCGACAGAAGAACGATCGAATCGACGGACGAGAGCACCGATGAGCATAGAGTAAGTTTCCATTGAGGGTTTACAGGACCCGCCAAGACGCCTCATGTGGTTGAAGACGTCGAATGCACGGGAGAAGAGGTTGCGACGGGAGCAGCAGAAGTGGACGATCGTGTTTAGGAGCGGAAGTGAGGGGATGTCAGAAGAGGCGCCAGAGAGAATCTCATCTATTAGGGCTTCGGCGTGCGAATGACGATGCTGGGAGATTGAGATTTGGAGCATTGTGTGGTAGACCATGGATGAGTGCCGGTAGTTGTGCCGACATTGCTGGGAAGTCCATCTGAAGATATCAAGTGCCAAGTCTGGATCGGATTGAGAACGAAGGGCGTTGACGACATCTTCGGCTGTGAAACCTGGTCGAAGACGATCGGTCCAGTTTTCAAACTGTTTCTGGAGAGGAGTCTGGGTTCTAGACTTGGAGTAATCGATAGAGAATCGACGACAGTCGTGGACAAGGAAGAAAAGATTAAAGCTAGAGTTTCGGTTGTTGAAGGTGTTCGCTGCAGTTCGAATAGAGAAGACGAGGCGTGCGGTAGCGCTAACCATCTCCCTGTATAAAAAACTGAAAACTAATGTAACACTACTGCTAATATAGTGTAATAACTAATAAGTAATATAGTGAAAACTAACGTAATTAATTATATACTAATTACACTATTGCTAATCCGCCTAATCTCTATAAAGTCATTTTCTATTGGGCCGCCCCGAGTTTAGACTCTGCTCTCTGGTCCAGTCCATGGACCTGAGATTTATAGACGTTGAACAATGCTAAAGGTCGAGATAGATAAATCTAGTAAATTCTAAAAAGTAAATACAAATCGAAACAAAAAAGAGAGCGACAGACAATAGATAGTGATCAATCCAACTGGCAACTTGTCGGAAATCCCCATTTCAGATCTCGATCTCAAACAACAGAAAGATCTTTAAATCAACGGTAAACATCACCCGATTCAAAAAAAAATCAACGATCACGATCTCTTTCAAACAAGCTACGCCAGTATCACTGTGTCACGAGACGTATTACCAGTGCCAAAACGAAAGCAACAGCAACACCAACGAATCCTTGGTAGTCATATCTACCAGTAGCGGACGAAGTTATGATTCTACCGGAATTTTGTGTAGCATTATTTCCAGAAGAAGTAGAAGAAGCATTGAGTGGCAATGGATGGACGACAACTGAAATCTTCATCCCACTCTGGCAGAATCCATTGCAGATGAAGTAATACCTCTTAGCCTCATCCAACGGGATGAAATCTTTGCCTTTTGTCCAGTTTCCGACGGCGCTGTAGGTGGTGCAGTTGTCGTATCCAGTTTTGTTCACTTCGAAAACGTTGTACATATACTTCTGGTACCTGAACGCTGGAAACAAATACACCCAAATTGAAAAAGGGAGTCCATTGAAAAATTACCTGAGTATCATGTTGCTGCTTACAGATAAGATCGCCCACGTAGAAGGTCTGATTGTTGATCCAATCAGTGTAGCTGACGTTGGGATTCCAGCCCAGATGAGCTCCGACTATGTGGTCCGTTGCGGTTGTCGTTTGGAAAACGGCGATGAGAACGAGAAAGAAAAATAAAAAGATGAAAGAAAAGGGGAGCTGGAGATTTGACATTTTGAGACTGCAGACTGAACTACTGAACTGTGGATGGATGATACCTAAGAACAGTCCACTTGGCTCAATTTATACAAATTTGTTCACTTAAATTTCAAAACAAACTAAAATTTGGAAATCTCTGTAAAAAAATATCAAATGACCAATCTGCCCCTTGTCTGATTTATAATTACATGACTTTGCAAACATTAAAAATATTTTACATGAATTTATGAAATAATTAAAAACAAACTTAATTAGTTAATTTCAGTAATTTCAAATGAAAAATCTTTTTTTTGAGAGCATTAAGATTTGAGAAACACGTGTTTCTTCAATTTAACTAACACTTAAATTTATTTCTGAAATTGCAAATAAATTGCATTTTGAATTTTTGATGTGGAATCGAACTTACAAATTACAATGCAAAAGAAGTGAATTACTTTAGATTACACTGTAGAAGCCCTGGCAAAACTAGAAAATACAGACAGCTCATCTTTCATAAGAGTCTGGGGATTTCCTTGTTCTACCTGTGAAGAAGAATTACAAATAAAAGTTTCAAAATTGTTTTCGATAAATTTGAAAGTAGTTGGTAAAAGAAGGGATAATTCAAGTGATTTTATGAAAAATAAATTTTTTAATAAACTCACGAGTCATGAGTTATGACTTGAGTTCTATTCATGGGTATCTACTACAGCTTTAAATTTAACCAGTAATATATTTGGTAGACTAACAAAAAGAATCTATAAAAAAAACATAGATAAAACGTACGAAAAATCTAACGGAGAATTTAAGGAAGTCCATATTACTAAATTAAACCCCAATGCATAATTAAATCCCAATACTGAATTAAACCCCATTTAAAAAAATTATATACGTATAATCCATCCAAAAAGTATACGTATCAGCCCCAATGCATCAAACAAATTGATTCACTTGTAAACATGAATATTGCTGAATATTGAAAAAAGGTAAAGAAAGACATTTACCAAAACTCCGTGATCAAGAATCAGAATGTTGTCCATATTCTTGACTACAGAGATACGATGAGCAATTGTAAGAACTGTCATCCTCTTGCATTCATCAGAGATGGTGTTATGTAAAATTGATGTTGTCGCAGCATCCACATTGGCAGTACACTCATCTAAACAAAGTATCTGCATTGAACATTCCTTTATAAATCACAACAGACAAATCTGCATCTACTAGATGTAATGAAAGTTTTCATATATGATGTAAAGATTCCGACATTCAAACTCCAAAAACCTGAAATATTTACTTTTTTTCTTTCAAAATAATTATCTTAATCACTTTACTCCAAAGAAAAACATAAAATCCCCAACCGTAATGGAATTGACCATCAATTATGGACACAAATTAAGCGTACCTTTGAAGACTTTATCAATGCACGTGCTAGGCATATAAGCTGCCTCTGACCAACAGAAAATGATATTCCAGATTCTTTTACATGAACATCCAACCCTCCAACAGCTTCTACATCATCTTTAACATGACATTTTTCCAAGACATCCCACATTTTTAGGTCACTTGTGAAGCCAGATGGGTCAAGGTTGTCCCTAAGATTTCAAAGATGAAACAATGATAAGGATTATTAAGCACAACTTTATAAATTTCATATTAAAAAATAGAATACGTATTATGTTTTTTTTTCATATATTAAATATTTTTCATTAAATGGAATGAAGGGTAGTCCCCTGGAGTTACAAATAGAAAGATATAAAATACGGTGGGGGTGATAGAGTTGTTTCCACCTTCATCGACCTTCATCGACCTTCTCCTATACAGCTAACATTTCTAGTGATCAACTAAGAGTTAAGCCTCAGGAGGTTTGTCTCCCAAACCTGCATAGTAGTACTTTCCATTTGTGAGTCAGTCTTTTTTAAAGTTCTCTGATCTGTAAGAAAGACTGGAGTCCCTAATAATATCATGAAATAGAGACTTTGGAGGTTTGAAAACATGTTTTCGTAGCCTTTTATTCCTTTAGGACCAGATGTGCTAAGTGAGCCCTCCAATGGTATTCCAAGGAGGTGCATGATGTGTCAGTTTTTAGCAAGCCTCTATAACATCCCCTATTCTAATGTCTGAACTTAGGAGGGTTGGGGTTGGATTGTTTGAGATTTTCCATAGTGCATTAGTGTCTGGTTTAGGAATTCAGTCAGCTTTAATAGGAGTTTCCTAGTGTATTCACAGTTAAAAAACAAGAGGCTGATAGTTTCATTTTTTTTTTGAAGCAATTAAAATTTCATTAAAAAAATAAAGGCAATGCTCAATTTATAGAGTATAGAAATAAGAACAAAGTAAAAAGAAATGAACAAAAGCTCATTGACTCTCTCCCATTAGCTATGTAGTCTAGTTATACAGTAACTAGATACGCTGCCTCAGAAGGTTGGTCTCCCATACTTCCATCATAGATGTCTCCAAAGGGTGACAACAACTCTTCTTGTAATACACTGTATCAAATGAAGCTCTGGTTTCCCGGCTAAGTGAGGGCACCAAATTTAGATTGCGAAGGGACTGATTAACAACAACACGAGAGGGGAGTGATCTATTGATGCAGTCCAAAGCTTCATTGATTATTATGATCAGGATATGCATTGCAATCAAGAGAAAGGTGGGCCCAGCAGTCCTAACTTGGCCCATAATTGACTTGACCAAGGTTAAGCCAATTCTCACTCTTTCTAATAGAGTTGGACTCACCACTCTGTTTCCTGAACGACACTCCTCACCGGCGTCATCCGTGACGTACGTATGCCGGATGACGCGTATCGGGCATCCAACGGATGTGAATTTCAAGTCATGAGGTTCCGAGTGCATTTTTGTCGTATTCCCACGTCATGGCTCGTATCCACTTGGCTACGAGCCATCTATGCATAGCGGCATGACGCTATTCGCACGGCTTCACGGCTTCACTGTGCACACCTTACTGTCTAGAGGTAGAGATATGGGTTGTCATACGGAGGACTGAACATTGTATGGGTCGTCATCATCGGGAGATGATCATCTTCAGGACGACAGACCGTGACCGCATTCCTCCGTGTCGTTCCGCGATCAAGGAACAACACAGGAATCGTGATCACAATCATGTTCCAGAATCGCGATCATGTTCCGCGATGACGACCCATATAATGATCGCGATCGTGTCGTTCAGGAATCGTGATTATGGTTCCGGAACCGCGATCGCGATTCCGTTGTTGTTCCGGAACCATGATCGCATTCCGCGATTGCGCTGGTGGAACGCAGGAGATAGTCAACGTATTCGATTTTTTTTTTAAAATTAAATATATCGAGTAGCAGGCAGTGTTTGTTGCTCACTCGTGGAACTCCAAATCGGTTCCGCGGAACTCCAAAACGTCGCAAAACTCCATCGTTCTGGAACGCGGTTCCGCCCTGGATTCTGACGTGGTTCCGCGATTGCGTTCCGACGCGGTTCCGTCATCACAGAATCGCAATCTGTGAGTTCCACGGAACCGTGTGTCCTGAGATTCCGTCACCAAGGTAAGGTTGATACGGTAAGGTTTAGCACTCCACAACATGGGATGATGTCGACACCCATTTCCTGACATAGGCGACGAACGGTGGAACTTCACCTAGGTTAGTGGACGGCCGGATGTGTGTCTGTCACATGTACCTCATCGAGTAGGTGTCGTTCCAAAAATGGGTCCTCACATCATTGGGCTTCCCATTTACCAATGATGTGAGTATAAATACAATGAGCCCAAGGGAGGAGATCACTATTGAATATTGTGCTAAAGGTATTATTCTCTCCTTGCTTTACTCTTCTTGTTTACTTTCATCTACTTTCTATTTCTATCGATTTCTCTCTTAATCTCTTGGTGGATTCCAAGATCCTTCCTCTATTGATCTGAAAAAGAGCTTCTATCTTCTTCCTTCACCCCCACTTTTCTGTCCTCAGATATTGATTGAACCATCTATTGGGTGATGAAAAAACCCGTGTGGGCTCTATGGCCTCTTCTTATCATTCTTTTGGTGTGGTCTTTTCCATCTTTCTCCGGGAAAAACCACCCAATAGATGGGTGTAGCTGTATCCTCAGTTCCTAGGTAACCAGAACTTGGTGTGCTACCTTAACTATGAGAAGAGGCTGTGGGGTGGTTCTTCGGCCAGATGAGCCTCACCAGAGAGTTCTATGGTGGTTGGATGGCTATGATTTCTGCCCGCAATTGGTAGTAGGGTTCCTGGTCCCGATCATTGCTGCACGCACTGCAGAATCGCCCCTGAGGATTGCGGACCAGAAAAATCGTGTTCTCAGACGAACACGTTCCAATTTCTTTCCGGCAATTCTTGTTCAGTATGAGTTACATGTATTGTGTTTAATTTCTTTTGAAAATGCAAAAAAATCTGGATGGTAGAATGACAAAAATGATTTGATACCTTAAAGAACCTTCAAATAAAAAAGGACTTTGAGGAACAACCGCCAAATGAGAACGAAAGTCTCGAGCAACGAAATCAGATATATTAATCCCATCCACTATAATGCGTCCATTACAAATTGGGGTAAGACGGAAAAGTGCATTTAATATACTAGACTTCCCAGCACCAGTTCTTCCAACAACTCCAACCTAGAAAATGAATTATATAACTATATTAGGTCAAATAATAATTATAAAACTGAAATAATGATGGGGATATCTAATTCGATCTCATTTCTCACTAACCATAGTACCCGCGGAAATCTTAAATGATATATTTTTAAGAGCAGTTGGAAATGAAGGCATATATCTTAAGGTTACATTCTCAAATTTAATCTCTCCTTGGGTCGGCCAAGCAGGATATGGAGAGTGAAATCCTTCAAATTCTTCTTGAGGAATATCCATATACTACAAAATAAATTCGTATATTATTAGACGTTTTTGAAGAAGATGGTTCTAAATGTGCATGTAGTAAGCACAGTTTTTGCTAAAAAATAATGTCCCTGAAGTGCACACATAATACCTCTAGCACTCTTTCAATTGAAACCATCTCTTTTTCAGTTTCTGTAAAACTACTAAGAAAGCTACTCAATAAAGACACAATTGGTGCTGCATAAGAAAGAGCTAGTCCAATCTGCAGTCAAATTCATAAAGGAAAAAAATGTTAACAAATCTCAAAATGAACACTTCATGATACTGCAAAATCTCACCAGACCAGGAGTACCAAATTTAATCGAAAAATTGCCACAGCAGCCAAACACAGAGAGCAAAGCAATACAGGAAATTATAACTGCAGCCAACAACTAGATTGTATACCTTTTCAGTAAGCTATATTTTATGGATCACAAGTATGCAACGTCACTGAATTAAATCATCTTATAATATCAACTTTGAATAAGCTATGAAAAAAAAATACTTGAAGTCTCAAAGATAGCCACAAACTTGTTGTTAGCTCGCAGTACGATGTTTGTTGATACGAAGTAACATGGTTGATGAAACCAGACATGAAAAGTTCCTATAAAGTTTCAAAATAAACAATATAATAATCTTATTAATCATACAATTGTTTCTCTTTTGAATAAAAGATTGAGTTATAAATTAGAGATGATCAATAAGAACACAGATAAAGTAACAAAAATTAAGTTAACATAAATTGGATCTTTGTGCAATAACCTGAAATATGTTTGTTAGAATTTCAGGAAATTATAAATATGAATCAGTCGGAGTTAGAATGATAATTAGGTGGACGGCTCATCCTCTATTACGTGCACCCAATTCTTTACAAATAACTACACACAAAAATCAACTCATTGTGGTGCCTCAATCCCTCTACGATCAGACATCATCAATAATATAAGTAGCTCGCCAACTATATAAGTTAAATCTGTGATAATTAAGTAGCTTGTCAAATAAACAATTCAAGATGTGACATTAAAAGGGATACCTACCATATGACATCACCAAGGTTCCGGATGCGCCTCTGCGCGATGCGCCGCCACCTGGAGCATCTGAGCATATGCGTGCATATGCGCTCAGATGCGCCAATGGCATTTTCGTAAATATTTATAAAACTATAGGAAATTAATATTTTTTTATATATCTAAATTATATAAATTAAATTTTTTAGTTTAAAATATATTGGATAGAAAAATTATTATAATACATATATTTATTAATTTTTATAACACCCTATAATTCCTTGTAACACCAAGGTTTAAAAACCGGTTAACCATTTAGGGGTATTTTCGTAATAATATAGCTCTATAAATGGCTAGGGTTTCTTTAAACTTATAAAAGAGAGGCTTTTAAAAAAAGAAAATAATAAATAACCCAAGAGGCTTTTAAAAAATAATAACGTAATGGGCTGGGCTGGGCCTTCTTTAATACATCTACAACATAAAAAATACTCTATAATAATAATTTATTTAACCACACTTTTTTAGTCCCACATCGATAGAATTCAAAAACACAAAGAAGGTTGGTCTATAAATAAAGATTCATTTTGTCTAAAACAAATATGAAGTCTAAAGAGTGAGAGGAGCTTATATTAAAAATAATATAGCTCTTTTCATGGACCAATGTATAAATTTTTATGCTAAAAATTTATAAGGTCTTAAAATAAATAAAAAATTGGCATTTTTTTTAAAATAAAAACAAAACACTGTTTTAAGTTATTTAAAACAGGCCTGGATCCGGGTCGGATTTTATCCGGATCCGACCCGGATCCGGCTAAGGGAGATGCGCCTGGCGCATCTCCCTCTGGAGGCGCATCATCGCATATGCGTGCGCACCCGGAACCTTGGACATCACTCAATACTCATTAGTACACGGCTACTTTTCATTATTATTTCAGACTGGATTTACAGGAGAAAGGGCACATACCTCAGCCTTGAATGCTCTTATAGTTGGCGAGCCATCTAATATTTCACTGAATAATGAATAGATGGGGGAACGAGATATGCTGTCCAATCTTCGTAATTCACGTGATGTGGATCTGTAATAAAACTGTAGGAAGAAAACATAATGCACCTTTAGAAAATAAAAATTTATATATTTGGAATATTCTAATTTCTAAACTTAAATGAAAATGTATAATTTAGAAGAATTTTTGAAATGGATATTTGATGTAGGCCTTGAACAGTTCTTAGAAATCAGAATTAACGGATTGTAGAAATCCGTCCAGACTTGTGTTAAAAGAACTCAGTGAACAGTATTGATCGATTAGGGTTTAAGCTCCCTTGAGAATCGATCGAAGCTTGAGAGATTATCCCAATCCAAGGATAATCGATAATTGTAAATTGGAAAGAATTGTAGAATCTATGGAAATAAAGGAAGAAATAAAGAAAGAAAGAAAGAAAGAAAGAAGGAAATAACAGAAAGAAAGAAAGAAGTAACGTTGAGAATCACCGTGATTAAAATAAAACTCAACCAGCCTCCACCTTTAGGGTCCACTCATATTTATACTCTCATGGTTTAAGAGTGGAAAGTCTACCATGAGAGTCCAAGCCATTTTATTGGGCTTGGTCCAAGGCTCGATTAGAATCGAGCCTATTATTAATGCCAACACTTATAAGGGCTGCATCAGGCGACCCCTCTTGGAATACAATTGTCCTCAATTGGTTGTCTTCCTCTGCAGGTGGATAATATCTTCTTAAATCTGCCACATTGAAGGTTGATGACATGTTGAATTCTGGAGGTAGATCTACTACAAAAGCATTGTCACTAATCTTCTTTAGTAGCTTGCAAGGTCCAAAATTCCTATCCTTCAGTTTAGAATAAGATCCTGCTGGATATATGACTTTTTTTAAGTGAACCATTACCAAATCACCTTCATTGAAAGTCTGAAATCTTCTAGACCTATCAGCTCTTTCCTTGTAGAGATCGTTGGCTCTGATTATTGATTCTTCTACTTGCTTGTGTATCAATTTGCTGGTTTCTATAATATCTTCTACCTTCTTATTTACTGAAGGTGTGGAGGTAACATCCATTATATTCTTTGGAAGATGGCCATAGGCAGCTACAAAAGGTGCACATCCCGTTGATCTATTAGGCATGCAATTAAAGACAAATTCTGCTTGAGCTAAGTGTTGATCCCACTGCTTTGGTTGTTTCCCTGCTAGTGCTCTTAATAGATTTCCAAGTGACCTGTTGGCAACTTCTGTTTGCCCATCAGATTGTGGGTGACATGTAGAACTGAATTTCAGATTTGTGTCAAATCTCTTCCATAAAATTCTCCAAAAGTGAGATAGAAATTTTGTGTCCCTATCTGATACTATGCTACTTGGAATGCCATGAAGTCTTATAACCTCGTTGAAGAATAATTTTGCAATGTGAGAAGCATCATTTGTTTTTTTACAAGCAATAAAGTGCACCATCTTCGAGAATCTATCGACTACTACAAAAATAGAATCCAGTCCTTTACTAGTTTTAGGTAGCCCAAGGACAAAATCCATAGAAAGGTCAGTCCATGGTTCTTTAGCTACTGGTAAAGGGGTGTAAAGACCACTATTCAGACTAGTGCCTTTTGCTTCTTGACACCTAGGGCATCTTTGCACAAATTTTTCTACTTCTTTTCTTACTCCCGGCCAATAATATCTGCTTTCTACTTGGGCTACTGTTTTATCTCTCCCAAAATGGCCAGCTAATCCTCCCGAGTGTAAATCTCTTATTAATTGCAGTCTCAAGGAGGTTTGAGGAATGCATAGTCTGTTTTCCTTGAAAAGGAATCCTTCATTGATTCTAAAGCCCTTATTGTGTTTTTTCTGAAGGCATTCCTCCCAAATTCTCGAGAAATCTTCATCAGTAGGATATAATTCTTTTAGACAATCAAACGCTACCACCTCTAATCTTAGAACTGTTAATAAAGAATTTTTTCTGCTTAATGCATCAGCTACCTTATTACTTGCGCCAGATCTATGTTTTATTGTAAATTCGAATCTTTGTAAGAAGGAAAACCATCTGCTGTGCATTCTGTTAGTATCAGAAGTCCCATTTATTTGTTTCAATGCTATATGGTCAGTGAGGACTACAAACTCTCTCTGAATTAAATAAGCTTCCCACACCTTGCATGCTCTGATACCACTTGATGTAGGCCTTGAACAGTTCTTAGAAATCAGAATTAACGGATTGTAGAAATCCGTCCAGACTTGTGTTAAAAGAACTCAGTGAACAGTATTGATCGATTAGGGTTTAAGCTCCCTTGAGAATCGATCGAAGCTTGAGAGATTATCCCAATCCAAGGATAATCGATAATTGTAAATTGGAAAGAATTGTAGAATCTATGGAAATAAAGGAAGAAAGAAAGAAAGAAAGAAAGAAAGAAGGAAATAACAGAAAGAAAGAAAGAAGTAACGTTGAGAATCACCGTGATTAAAATAAAACTCAACCAGCCTCCACCTTTAGGGTCCACTCATTTTTTTTTTTTTGAAGCAATTAAATTTCATTAGAATAAGGCTAATGTCAAGTTTACAAAATAGGGAATAGGAATAAAATAGAAGTAAAAAAGAAATGAGCAAAATGCTCATTGACTCTCTCCCATTAGCTATGTAGTCTAGTTATACAGTAACTAGATACGCTGCCTCAGAAGGTTGGTCTCCCATACTTCCATCATAGATATCTCCAAAGGGTGACAACAGCTCTTCTTGTAATACACTGAATCAAAGGAGAAACTGATGTCTTTAATGACCTCCTTAAGGACTACCTCAGGAGGTCTACTAATGTGCTGCCTATACCTTTTATTTCTTTCCGTCCATATATGCCACGACAAGCACCCAATAGCATTCCATATTAACCCCCAAGGGGGGGAGTGACGCGTAATCTTTTGTGCTGCTTCCGTCAGATCCCCCAATCTAATATCTGGACTTGATTGAGTATGAACTGGAATATTCATTATTTTCCAGAAAGCGAAAATCC
>LFYR01000379.1:270161-293390 GCA_001185155.1 Zostera marina | reverse complement strand
AAAGGTTTGCCTTTAAAAAATTGTCTTACACACTCCATTACTAGGCCTTTAAGATCTCCCCAAAATTTTTTGAAAAATTCCGATGTGAAACCATCTGGCCCAGGGGATTTCCCCGAATTAAAGGAGAACAGTGTAGCCCTTACCTCTTATTTATACTCTCATGGTTTAAGAGTGGAAAGTCTACCATGAGAGTCCAAGCCATTTTATTGGGCTTGGTCCAAGGCTCGATTAGAATCGAGCCTATTATTAATGCCAACACTTATAAGGGCTGCATCAATATTTTTATAGGATATGAATGTAAACTCCCCCTCTCATTTTATTTAATATGCACAATAATCTTAGAGAGTCTATAGAGACACTCAGACAGCATTCTATTAGTCAATATCCAAATGCAAATCATTTCAAAATGCAGAAATAGGATGTAAGATACAAATTCAAATCACAATAAGCACTTGGCAAAATGTTTACCTGTATTTTTTGATAGATATACCAAAAGGGAAGCAACAGAATCACAAACAGGACCTTCTCAATTAAGATAAATATAACATGGAAATAGTTTAGACTCTAAACTTTAGAGAAATAAAATCCAACAAGTATACTTATAAATATGAATTTTTCTTCTTCTGTGGGCTTACTTGTACATAAGATAGAACTATTGCAATACCAAGAAGATTAAAGAAATTGGCCAGGAGAATGTTCAGAATGAAAGGAAGTGAGTCATCAATTGTGTATAGATCTGAAGACAACCTGCATGATACAATTCGTAACTTTCATGCTTGAGAATTGAGATGTTAACGAAGCAATTTATTTTAATATATTTTCCTAACCTGTTTAGTATTCGTCCACTTGGGTTTTGACTGAAGAAATGTACAGGTGCATTAATAAGATTTTTCAGAAAATTAGAGTGTACTTCAATGGCTGCACGAAGGCCACCATATGAAAAGGAGAATGCTCTTATCAAGGTTAATAGGGAGTTTATCACATAAAATATGCAGAGAATAACCTACACAAATCAAAAGTATTTAGTTAGTCATTAATTCATAATTTAAAACTGTTAATGAGAATGTAAATATCGTTATTAAAAATTGACATTTAGAAAATATCTGGCAAAATACATGTACGAAGATACAGTGATATGTTAATTCACATACACAAAACAACATGTATATGTTTCACAGAAACAATCGAAAGAATTTGCAAGATCCATATGTAAAGTGGTGAGAGTTAATATAAATATTAGCAAAAACAAATAGCTGAAGACAAAGGCATTTGTTTGAACCTAGTGAAAAAATGATCGAAGCATGTTCTTTTTCCGAAAGCAATTAAATTTCATTTAACAAATGAAGGACAATGCTCAGATTACATGGAGTAAAAAAAAATTAAAGATGCAAGAAGTACAAAGAAATAAGCAAAGATTCTCTCTCATTAGCTATGCAGTCTAGTTATATAGTAACTAGAACGCTGCCTTAGGAGATTAGTCTCCCATACTTCCATAGTTGATGTCTCCAAAGTATGACAACAACTCTTTTTGTGACACTCCGGTCCAAAGGAAAGATTGGTGTCCTTAATGACCTCCTTAAGAACTACCTTAGGAGACCTACCTTCTAGTGTGTTGTCTGTATCTTTTATTTCTCTCTGTCTAGATATGCCATGACAAACACCCAATGACATTCCAGAGTAGCCTCCAAGGGGGGGAGTGGTGTGTTCCAAGGGGGGGAGTGGTGTGTGAATTTTTCGCAACCTCTGTAAGATCCCCCAATCTAATATCCGGGCTTGATTGGGTGGGAAATGGAATATTCATTAATCTTCAGAAGGCGAAGTTCAGGTGCCCAACCAACAGAATTAGGAGAGACCTGAAATAAGAACTGCTGAAAAAGATGCGACTTCTAGATTCTTCCTCCAGATTGCATAGTAGGCAAGCATGGGGTACTTGCACTCTCCTGCTCCTTAGTTTCCTGAAAGTATTTAGGTGATCTCATTTCACCCTCCACAGGAAAATAGAGAATTTTATTGGCATATTTGACCAAATTTCCTTGGTTAGTAAGTCTTTATAACTTCTATCTCTAATACTTTCCATAATTCCTCCCAACTTATTTATAGGAGTACCAGATCTCCAAATTGCCGTGCTATTTTCCCTACAATCCACAGTAGGCATGATCCGAATATCCCTAAGTACCTTCCTTTTACTATACCTATTTTGGATCTATTGTACCATGATAAAATCACTCTTACCCCAATACTTTGAGGCCTCTTTAATGTTGGTTGTAGTAGTGATAATAGACCCCTAGACTCCCTTCAGCTTTGGGAAAAACCATTTGGGAACATGGGATCCCTTTCCTTCCATTTCATATAAATTTATTGGCTAACCTTCCTACCTTCTTAGCAACAAAATCAAGGATAACCATGCCTTGTGACCAATAGGTATATTTTTCAGCTATTATCCCAATCAACTAATTTTAGTCTACCTCCATAGGAAAGATATTTCTCACTCCATCTTGCTAAGCGTGATTCTATTGGTTGGATGAGTTTCCAACATTGCCCAAACGATTTCTTCTTTCCCGTGATTGGGAGTCCAAGATATGATATGGGTTGACTTTTAACAGGCTAAGATATCGTGAAGGGATTGATCTTCCGCACATACTTTTGAGAAGGTGGAGGAACTCTTACTCGTGTTTACTTCCAGTCTCGAAAAAAGCGAGAATTTTCCAAGTAGTGCCTTAATTGCATTTAGAGATTTCGGATTCACTTTTGAGAAATGAGGACATCATCCGCATACATAAGGTGGGTGATGCAGCCCATCTAAGTGCTTGCATTAATTATGGGCTCGATTCTAATCGAGCCTTGGACCAAGCCCAATAACATGGCTTGGACTCTCATGGTGAAATTTCCACTCTTATACCATGAGAGTATAAATATGAGTGGACCCTAAAGGTGGAAAGATAGTCGAGATTATAATTTCCAGATCAAGGTATTACTCTCTACTCACACTTTCTTCCTATCTTTTCAACTTCTATTAATCTCTTCGACTTCTTCTTTAATCTCCATTCTTACCCATCGATTATCTTTGGATTGGGATAACCTAGCATCACTCAATTAATCTCTAGTGGAATCTAAACTTTAATTGAAAATTACTGTTTCATTGATTTATCGGACTGGACCTTGACATGATCTTCATCCGATCTCCTGATCTGCTCCTGAAAGTTGTTCACAGCCTACATTAGTGGGATATACTGATAGGTGTGTATCTTTTTGTTCCTCACATCATTTTGTATTAATCTATACTCATAACATCCATCACCATCATTAACCCTGCCTAATCTCCCTCTGGCTTTTGAAAGGAGGGGTTGGGTCCTTTCAACCAACATAGAGAATGAAGTAGAGGATATGTGATGCAGTAGAAGATTCTATCATTAATGCATTCATTAAATATTACAAGGCTCATACAAGTGGACCCGGGAGTTCTCAAGTGGCCCATAATTGGCTTGACCAAGGTCGAGCCAATTCATATTCCTTATAAGGAATTTATTAACTCACATCAATTGGGTTGTCCATTACCATTGATGTAAGTATAAATACAATGGGTCCATGAAGGAAGGATCATTATCGTTTATTGTGCAAATCAAAGTATTACATACTTTACTCTCTCCCAAGTATTCCCTATTGTTGACGGGCAATTAGATTGGGATTTCTTCTTTCTTCTCGCGATTCTCTATGACGAAAACCGACTCACGGAAACAAAAAATCGTCTGGAGTGCCTTGAACTGCCCTGCTTGAGGCTCACTCTGCTGCGATTATTTTTCTTGCTGACTGGACGAGACTGGAGTGAAAATTCTGTGGAAAAATAGCTGGCTTCTGAAATCTAGATATATTTTTTCTTCTTTAATTTTTGCTCTCTTCCATTTAGATATATATTTTGCTTTTCGCGATTCTCTACGACGGAAACCGACTCACGGAAACAAAAAATTGTCTGGAGTGCCTTGAACTGCCCTGCTTGAGGCTCACTCTGCTGCGATTATTTTTCTTGCTGACTGGACGAGACTGGAGTGAAAATCCTGTGGAAAAATAGCTGGCTTCTGAAATCTAGATATATTTTTTCTTCATTGATTTTTGCTCTCTTCCATTTAGATATATATTTTGCTTGCATTGGTTTGTTGTGTCTCCCTACTAGTCTCCAAATTTAACAAATATTAGCTAGACACTCTGAAGAGAGGGTCACTAACTTAAGGTTTAGGAAGACATAAACTATAGAAAAACAAGGTAGGAATTGACCCAAGAGCAGGGTTTTTCCCAGAGAAAGATGTCATAGACCACACCTGGGTTTTTATCACCCACCTCAATTCCTCCTTGTGTAGTATTAGGTTTGTGTTTTACTAAGCTTTAAGGAGGTAATTCTCTTACTCCTGTCTGTCTCGATGGAAGACGCAGCTACGCTTTGGAGACATTTAAGAAAAAATGAAGGGTTTGAAAAGAACCCGAGACAAAAAAGGAATCTATTCAGAGGGTCTTGGAAGCAACCTGAAAGTAGGGGCTATCTAAGGAGAGGGGGTAGGAAGAAAGAGGTTTTCGACCAAGGAATGCTAGACAACTGGAAGTGGTCTACTGATGCAGAGCATCTAGATAATATTAACACTAATATACACTCCAAGCATGTTGGAATGAGCATCTTACAAAGGATGTGTGGTGGGCCTAACCAAGGTTGGGCCTCACAACCTTCTCTATAGAAGGTCATCACACTTACATCATGAGGGCTGTCCATCACCCATGGTGTGAGTATAAATATGATGGACCTCACTTGGGAAGGGCACTTTTTGGCAATATTATTTTATCAAGGTATTATTCACCTCCCTTTTTCTGGATCTACTTTAGCTACTGTTCTTTTTAATTCTCTCCCGAATTCTTGGCTATTTCCTCCCATTCTAGTTCTAATCTCTCTTGATCTTCTTGGTGAAGTCCAAGATCTACACCCACATCTTCTCCAATCCGACTGAGAATCCATAGTCTCACTCGAACCTCACTGATTTGCAGTAGCATCTGCATTAACTGGTATCAGAGCCCGTTACTGATGGCTGATCATGTATCACGTCAAGAGTGGGAAATAGTGAATAAAGCCATCGCTGATCTCGCCATTGCCATGAGGGAGGGCTTCCAAGATTTGCGGAGGGAGGTAGCTGCCCAAGCGGTGCCACCAGCCCCGCCAGAGCCACCCAATCCAAATGGGCCAGTCCACACGTATCAGAGGCGCCTCTACAACGCCTTCTTGGAACCGCAGGATGCTCGACGATTGCCGGACATCCCTGCCCAGAATTTCCGGCGCCGGAATCCAGAGCCGCCGGTGGGAAACTTCCAGCGCAGATTTCCCAATGCGCTGGACCAGTACACTGATATGCTTGAAGGAGAGTTCACTCCTGATCGCCACCATCAGAGGAGAATGCAGCCTCAGTTCCGGCCATTTGAAGAGCATAGGGAAGACATGGATCACTTCCAAAACAGGGGATACCACCATAGAGGCCAGTCTGAATTTAAATTAAAGATGGACATTCCATCCTTTAATGGCTCTTTGCATATAGAAGACTTTATTGACTGGATGACCGAAGTCGAGAGGTTCTTCGACTATATGAATATTGAAGAAGAGAGGAAAGTTAAATTGGTGGTCCTGCGATTTAAGGGAGTCGCATCCGCATGGTGGGAGCAAACAGTAAAGAACAGAGCTAGGGGGAATAAGAGTACAGTCCGAAGTTGGGAAAAATTAAAAAAATTACTCCGACAGCGTTTCCTCCCTAGTGATTATGAGGGTGTGCTATTTACAAAATACCATCAGTGTACTCAAGGAGCAAGGACTGTATCTGAATATGCACGGGAATTTCATAGGTTGTCATCACGAAATAATTTAAGGGAGTCAGAAGAGCAGCTCATTGCTAGATTCGTGCAAGGGTTGAAAGAGAAATTTCAAGAAAAATTAATTTTACAGCCACAACACTCTCTTATGGAAACAATTAGAGTGGCAGAACAATTAGAGAAGAGGGCTGAAAAATTCTCCAAGTACACTTATGGTTCAACTTCAAACAGATGGGGACAGCCTACAGATAGGGGTATATTACCAACACCTGAGGAAGCAAAGAGGACTGATTACACAACTGAACAGAAAGGAGTAAAGTCTAGAAATTTCAATAACATTAAATATTACAGATGCAATGAGTGGGGACACAAGTCAAATACCTGCCCCAAACGTGGAGAAGTCCACCTAATCGATGAGAAAGGGAAAAGGGTGGTTGAAGGAGAAGATAGTGATTTTTGTGACGATTATGATGATGAAGCACCACCTGATGAAGGACCAAGATTATTTTGTTTAATTCATAGAAGTTACCACACACCCCACCTTGAAATGAATTCACAAAGAAACAACTTATTCAAGACCCGAGGCACTGTGATGGGGAAGGTTTGTGATATAATAGTGGACAATGGCAATATGGATAATCTAATTTCAGCAAAGGCAGCCAAGCACTTGGGGTTGAAGATAGAAGATCATCCAAGACCTTACAAGGTGGGATGGATTAAAAAAGGTGACTCTATCTCAGTAGAAGTGAACAAATCTTGTATGGTTCCCTTATCTACAGGGAGAAGATACAAGGATGAGGTACAATGTGACGTGGTAGATATGGATGCCACCCACATTCTCTTGGGAAGGCCTTGGCAATTCGATGTGTATGGAAATCACAATGGTCGAACTAACCAATATGTGATTAAAGTAGATGACATGAAGGTAGCCTTATCACCTCTACCACCTGAATCAACAATATCATCCGAGAAACCAAATCTGATAATTCAGGCTGAAAACTGCTTCAAAAGAACACTTCCAGCAGTAAGAAGGGGTGTATGATGCAGAGCATCTAGATAATATTAACACTAATATACACTCCAAGCATGTTGGAATGGGCATCTTACAAAGGATGTGTGGTGGGCCTAACCAAGGTTGGGCCTCACAACCTTCTCTATAGAAGGTTATCACACTCACATCATGAGGGCTGTCCATCACCCATGGTGTGAGTATAAATATGATGGACCTCACTTGGGAAGGGCACTTTTTGGCAATATTATTTTATCAAGGTATTATTCACCTCCCTTTTTCTGGATCTACTTTATGTACTGTTCTTCTTAATTCTCTCCCGAATTCTTGGCTATTTCCTCCCATTCTAGTTCTAATCTCTCTTGATCTTCTTGGTGAAGTCCAAGATCTACACCCACACCTTCTCCAATCCGACTGATAATCCATAGTCTCACTCGAGCCTCACTGATTTGCAGTAGCATCTGCATTATCTACTCCTGACTCTGGGGATCTGAGAAGACTCCAGTTTGTGCAACCCTTGGATAGGGAAGAGTTTACTTGTGCCACTATGCAAAGGTCCCAACTTCTTCTCCCTAAGTCAGGGGAAGCACTTAGAATATCACTCAGAGTAATGGGGGATGTTCCGTCCATGGGGGCTATGACTTGTTTGTTAAGAAGAAAATGGGGGTTAATGGAGATATCCAAATTGTAAGATTCCGAGATGCTACTTTTGATATTAGGTTTAGAGAGGTGGCAGATTACTTGCATTCTTGTGATCGCTCATGGGACAGACTATGCGATACCCTTTTCAAAGTAAGCAAGCTCCCATCGAATATCATTCATAAAGAATGTTATGAAACAATGTTCCAATGGGCAATCATTGGAAATTTTCTCCCAGTAATATTTTCTAAGGACGTGGTAAACAGGATAACCAGCGTCCTAGGCATTCCTTTATATAGAGAGCTTAGGGATACTGTATCTCTTTTTTTTTTTTTTGAAGCAATTAAATTTCATTAGAATAAGGCTAATGCCAAGTTTACAAAAATAGAGAATAGAAATAAAAATAGAAGTAAAAGAAATGAGCAAAAAGCTCATTGACTCTCACCCATTAGCTATGTAGACTAGTTATACAGTAACTAGATACGTTGCTTCAGGAGGTTGGTCTCCCATACTTCCATCATAGATGTCTCCAAAGGGTGACAACAGCTCTTCTTGTAATACACTGAATCAAAGGAGAGACTGATGCCTTTAATGACCTCCTTAAGGACTACCTCAGGAGGCCTACTAGTGTGCTGTCTATATCTCTTATTTCTCTCCGTCCATATATACCACGACAAGCATCCAATAGCATTCCATATTAACCCCCAAGGGGGAGAGTGGCGCGTAATTTTTTGTGCTGCCTCCGTTAAATCACCTAATCTAATATCTGGACTGGATTGAGTAGGGACTGGAATGTTCATTATTTTCCAGAAAGCGGAATCCAGGTGTTCCGTCAACGGAATTAATAGAGATCTAGAAGGGATACTGTATCTCATCCAAAAGCTCTTAGGGTATGTTTCCAAAGTACTCTGAATTTCAGATTCCCTGGACAAATCAAAATAATGATTCGAGAGAAAAATGGAAAGGAAACATGCCATATACTGACGGTGAAATACAGGTCAAAACCACAAAAGTGCCGGAAATGCGGGTTTTTTGGTCACTGGTTGGACAAATGTTGTCGGCCACTCATAGGAAAAATCCTGTCTCCTCCCCCTATCTCAAGAGTGGAAGCCAATGTAATAATCCCTCAAAATGACAGGGAAGGGGTCTGTTGCCAAGAATAGAGCAAGTTAAGGAAGACCGTAAGTTCGCTTCCAATCTCTATATCCAACAGATGGGCTGAGTTGGATAAGGTTGAGAACTTGGATAAGATACAAAAGGGAATAGGTGTAGGGAGGGTAGTTGAGGTATCACGGTAAAGTATGGTTAGAAAAGGTAATGAGGGAGCTCATAGGGGTGTGCAACTCTTGTCCATGAAGGGAACCCTGCATCAAGAGGGGAGCTCCAAATGTGTGGAAAGAAGCAACTCTGTAGGAAAAGAAGAAAAAGGAAAAGATGATGTCTCCCATGGTGCCAGTAAGGAAAGGAGCATCTTTGTGGAAAATGGAAGGGAAGGAAGAACTGATGTTTCCCATGGCATCAGTAGGGAAGGGGAAAATGGTAAGGCAATACAGGAGCAGTAGATAGAAAATGGTGTGGTAGATGAAGTGGAGATTGTTGCCTCGCTGCAGAGTATGAGGGGTAGAGAAGGGGAGGGAACTCTTTCTCCTGTTGAGTCTATACAATCCTCGTCCAGTAAGAGCTCCTTGTCAGGGGGAACAGTGAGAAAGGGTCTGGAGAATGGCTCCCAAGGTATTGAGGGGAACAGTGAGAAGTCGATGCGAGGAAAAAGCATTAATTCGTCAATCTATAGTTGGAGGTAAATGATGACATGTCATCTCAGTCAGTGGAACAAGGGCACATCCCGAGGAAAATTCAGCTCAGGCCGAATTGTTCCTCGTTCTCTCCTCCCCTGTGTTGTACTACCAAATTTGGCTTATCGCAGCCAACGTCGGCATCTGAGCCTAAGGTAGTCCCGAAGGGGCTGTTCTCTTCTCCCAAAGTAGGGCCAGGGACTTTAGATATGATCACTACTTTGAGAAGGCACAGGGAGGCAACAAAGAAGTATGCTAGAAGGAAAGCTGGGATGGCCTCGTTCAGGAAATGATGGGACTCCCAGATATAAGGACTGTAGAAAACCCCGATTGGTCAAAGTATCAGGCCAAGAAGGCTCGCGAAGTAATGCGAGTAGGAAGAAAATATATTTTGTCCATGGAGGGGACCTAAGCTCCAAAGTAGGTGCGGAAGAAGCCGCACTGAAGGGCAGGTCATCCCTTACCTGAATCTTCTGTTAAGAAAGTCATATTATAATGGCTTTCCTGATTTGGAATATTAGGGGGTTTAGCTCCTTCGATTCACATAGGGAAATCAAGGAATTAGTTAGGTCCAAAGCTATAGATGTATTTTCGATATTGGAAACTAAGATTAAACCGCATAAGGCTCAGTCGATCAGGGACAAGTTTGGACCAGAATGGGATTCGCATAATAATGTTGATTCTTTTAGTCCTGCATCTCCAAACTCCATTTGGTTGTTTTGGAGGAAAAAAATCTGGTCAGTAGATATATTAGTTTCCCATCCCCAGTTAATCCACGCAAAATTGAAGAATTCCGGAGGTCTGATCTTATTCCATATGCCAGTGTATGGTAAGGCTACTTCTAGGGATGACAGAAGGCAACTCTGGAGCCTTCTTCAACAAATTGAACCTATATCTTCTTCCCCGTGGCTTGTAGGGGGTATTTTAATGAAATAAGGTCACGAAGAAAGGCAAGGATCTGGAACATATAATCATGGGGGCCTGCTGAGTTTATGATGCAGTCCTAGTTAGTGGAATGGACAGCAATTGGCTTGACCAATATTTGTTCCAATTAATTGGACTTGACTCACACCATTGAATTGCAAGGGAGTTCGTAGACGAGAATGACTATGATGATCACCTTCAGAGAGGGCAGAACAGAGGTCCGGACCATTTTAAACTGAAGATGGACATCCCACAGTTTAATGGTTCCTATTAAATGTATGAATGCATGAATCTGGACAATAACAATGAATTGCTCAAATGAAAGCTGATTTCATTAGCAACCATTCTATAGAATATATAGGATGGGAAAAAGTAGATCTCACCTACCCTTTGGTAGTGGACCACTAAATAACAAACAAAGAGAATATTAGAAAGTAAAACTAACTAACTAATTACAGAATATCTAACTAACTAAAGCAAACAAAGTAATTTCTAATTATTCTAACATTCCCTCTCAAACTTGTGTAATTGAGGACACAAGTTTGGGTTGTAAACTTAAGAATAGTGCTGGTCTCAAGGGCTTTGTCAAAATGTCAGCTAGCTGCTTGTCACCAGCAATGTGAAGAACCTGCAAAGATCCTTTTTGTGTTCTTTCTTTAATAAAATGGAAGTTCAGTGCTGTATGCTTCATTTTTGTATGACACACTGGATTCTGTGCTATGAAAGTGGTACTCAAATTATCACAGTATACTTTCATAGGTAATGGAACTTCCACTCCCAATTTTGTAAGAAGAGCTTTTACTGCCTCCATGTGTTCAACTGTGGTGCCAACTGCTCTATATTCTGCCTCTGTGGTGGATCTAGAGACTGTGGTTTGCTTGTTTGAAGCCCAAGCAACCAATGTTCCTTCTATAAAAATGAGAAACCCTGTCTGACTTTTTCTATCACTTATATCCCCTGCCCAGTCAGCATCTGAATAACCTGTAATAGAAAAATCAGTGGTCTTCCTCAAAGAAATCCCCATTGCTTGTGTTCCAGATAGATATCGTAATAGCTTCTTTAGTGCCACCCAATGAACTTGTGTAGGTGCTGCAAGAAACTGTGATAACTTGTTTAGGGCAAACTGGATATCAGGTCTGGTGAATGTGAGATATTGGAGAGATCCAATGATTCTCCTATACTCACTGTGATCATTAATAGGTTCATCCTCAGCAAACAAATCCCTCAAATCTCCTATGGGTGTAACCGAGGGTTTAACATGTTCAAATTTACAGCTTTTGAGTAAATTGCACAAATAGTGTTGCTGAGAAAGATGCACTCCCTCAGCTATATTCTTCACCTGAATTCCCAGAAAATAATTTAAATCCCCAAGCTCTCTTAGAGTGAACTCTTTACTCATTGATTTAATCACCTCAGCCACATGAAACTTATCTGATCCAGTGATGACAATGTCATCCACATAAATAAACAGATATATTTTTCTGTTTCCTTGCACCAAAATGAACAAGGATGGGTCTGTTGAACATTCTTTAAAATCAAGAGAGACTAAGAAATCCCTGAGCCTGCTGTACCACATTTTTGGTGACTGTTTCAGTCCATATAAGGACTTCCTTAGAAGACAGACATGATCTGGAAGACTTTTATTTACAAACTCAGCAGGTTGTGTGACTACAATTCTCTCCTCTAAATTACCATGCAAAAAGGCATTGGATATGTCTATCTGCTTGAGCTCCCAATCATAAGAAATAGCCATTGTAATAACAATCCTTACTGAATTTGCTTTGATGACAGGGCTGAAAGTATAATTATAATCAGTCCCTTCAATCTGTATCATTCCATTAGCCACCAACCTGGCCTTAAACCTCTCCACTGTCCCATCATCCTTTGGTTTGACCTTAAAGATCCATTTTGTATTAATGATATTGTCACCAGGTAATCTAGGGATTAGGGACCATGTGTGATTAGCCATTAGAGCATCATATTCTTTCTGCATTGCAATTTTCCAATCAGGAATTGTCATTGCAATTTTAGGAGACTTTGGGAGTGAAATCTTGCTGGCTTCAATTGATAATCCAAACATAGGATTAAATTTCCGAGGTTTTACTATCCCATCAGCTGCCCTGGTCCATCTAGGACTTATATGTGCTTCACTGTCCCTGTCACCACTGTCTGGTGGTGTAGGAGAAGGATTATAATCTGATTGATATTGTTGAGGAGAAGGATCAGGTGTGATATTATCACCACTGTCATTTGTTGAACAGGAGACAGGAGTAGAGAGATAAGATGATTCTGGAAATTTGTCACCTAAGTTGACATCGCATGATGAAGGAGATGATGTAATAACATCATGATTTCCATCAGATTCCTGAGATTCCCCCTCCAAATGCACATCTGATCCATGATGATGATAAATTGGAGTAGCATTGTTGCTTCCCAATTCCACTGTTGACTTTACTAACTCTGTACCGGGTTGAACTGAAATTGAGCCTGAGTTAACCAATTCTGGACCAGAAGAGATATCCTGCAATTTAGAAATAAAATCAGGTTGCTGATTTATTGTTGATGACCCATCTGTGAATTGTTTGTTGAGTGAAAAATCACCCTCAACAAAACTCACATCTTTGGAAATATATATCTTTGAATCTACTGGATCTAGACAGATATACCCATCCTGATTTCTTGGATATCCAAGGAAAATACAAGGTTTTGACTTGGCAGAGAGCTTGTTTTCCCTATAATTTCTGAGACATGGATAGCATTTGGATCCAAATACTCTTAATTGATCATAATTAGGAATTCTCTGAGATAATGCTTCCAATGGTGAGATTTCCCCAAGACTTTGTGAAGGATTCAGATTATATAGATGTCCTGCAGTCCTGCTGTAGTCACAGCATATGACCAGTATTCATCAGATATTGATGCAAAATCTAATAATGTGATTGCAGAGTCAACAATGTGCCTATGTCTGCGCTCAACTGTTCCCATCTGTTGATGGCTGTATGGAACAGAGAATCTATGCTGAATTCCCATTTCTGCAATGTGTTTGGAGAGCTTTTTAAATTCCAAGGCATTATCTGTCTGGAGACATTTAATTTTGTAACCAGACTGTAATTCCACCATCTTCTTGAATTTATCAAACACCTCAATGACTTGAGACTTAGTAGTTAGCATGAATATCCAATTGAAATGGGTGCATGCATCCACAAAATTAATAAAGTATTTAAATTTATCAATAGAATAGACAGGAGATGGACCCCATATATCAGCATATATTAATTCCAAAGGTCGATTGTAAACAGATTTTGATTATTTGTGTGGAAGTGCATGAGCTTTACCAATATGACAAGACTCATAATCCACAATCTTATTACAACTGGAATTAATAGTCCCTTTTCTTATTATAGACAGAACAGAGTTAAAATTCAGATGTCCTAAACGACAGTGCCATATCTCACTGGATACTTTAGTTCTCTGCACCATACATGCTTCTACAGATTTCTTTAAATTCAGTGATAGAGGATAAAAGCCTTCCTCTTCCTGATCCACAGCCAGCACTTCTTTAGTGTCCCGATCCATTATCTTGGATCTATGTTCATCAAATTTCACACAAGCATGATTATCCTTGCAAAAAAATTTCACAGAAACAAGATTTCTATTTACATCAGGAACCACTAAAACATCATTCAATACAAATTCAGATCCTTGACATAAAATTTTTGCCTGTCCAGAATGAGTTATCTCCATACCTTTCCCATTTGCAGTTCTCATACAATCATATCCTGTATATGAATGTAAGGAATGAAGATTTTTACCTGAATTTGTTATACTTGTATGGCTGCAGTATCATGAAACCATCTTGCATTTCCACCTGTTCTCCCAGTAATCATATTAGCAGAATGACCAGATCCACCTTTGTTCTCACCATAAGGACCATTAGGAGATAGAGTTTTGTTGTGCTCAGGAGGAAACCTACTGAGGTTGATCCTGTTAAAACAGTTCTTGGCACTGTGGGATTTCTTTGAGCAGATCTGACACCATATCTCCTTTGTAGCCAATTTTGAGTTGTCTTTACCCTGTCGGTTAGATCCAGATGATCTAGCAACAGCATGGATCTCAGGTACTGAATTTGATGCAGAATCATTTATCATACCCATGTCATGATCAATTACCAGTTGCTGAAATGTCAGAAATGTCATGGTATGATCAAATCTGGTGGTAATTGAGGTTTTGAAAGCATGAAACTCATGTCCAAGACCACTAAGTGCAATAAGTATAATCTGTGAATCCTTTATCTTCTCACCAGCAAAGGATAATTGATCTCTCATGAGAGTGATCTTCTTTAGATAATCTATAACAGATTGATTACCTTTTTGAATGGTCTGAAGATTGTGCCTCATATGTAGAAGCCTTGTCTCAGATCCGGAAGCAAATAAGGAATGGATTGTGGACCATACCTCAGCTGAAGTATCGAGGGAAGCTACCTGTGGCATTATCGTGGAAGATAATGAGGTGTAAATCCAACTTTTAACGAGTGAATCCTGCTGTTCCTCAAGGGAATCGGGTGCGATGATCACCTTCCCTTGAACATACTTCATCAGATTGTAACCTTTCAGCATGGTGAAGAATTGCGCATTCCAGCTGAAGAAGTTAGTCTCGTCAAGGACGAGACACTTTGTAGCCTTCATCTTCATCACCGTTACTGCCGCCGATGGAGTGATTGCAGCGGAGTTAGAATCGACGGAGTCGTTGGACGTTGAAGCCGATGATACCATATTGAATGTATGAATCTGGTAACCGATGATAACAGTGAATTGCTCAAATGAAAGCTGATTTCATTAGCAACCATCCTATAGAATATATAGGATGGGAAAAAGTAGATCTCACCTACCCTTTGGTAGTGGACCACTAAATAACAAACAAAGAGAATATTAGAAAGTAAAACTAACTAACTAATTACAGAATATCTAACTAACTAAAGCAAACAAAGTAATTTCTAATTATTCTAACAGTTCCCTACACATTGAAGAATTCTTAGAGTGGTTGGCTGAAGTTGAAAGGTTCTTTGACTACATGGATATAGAAGAGAACCAATAAGTCAAACTAGTAGTGATCCAGTTTAAGGGAGTGGCCTCCGCATGATGGGAACAAACAGTGGTGAACAGAAGAAGAGCCAACCAAAGGCCAGTGCGCACTTGGGACAAGCTCAAGAGGTTGCTGAAACAGAGATTCCTGCCTTCTGATTTTGAGAGTGTCTTGTTTACGCAGTATCATAATTGCAACCAGGGAAACAGGTCATTGGATGAATATGCCAAGGAGTTTCATAGGCTTTCAGCTAGAAATAATCTGAGTGAGATAGAGGACCAGTTAGTAGCAAGGTTTATGCAAGGCCTTAAGTCTAAGTTCCAAGAGAAGATAATCTTGCAGCCCCAATACTCACTGATGGATACAATTCGGGTGGCAGATCAGCTAGAGAAAAGAGCTGATAAATATACGAAATTCACTAGTGGCCCTTCAACTAGTAGATTTCAACCAAGTAATGAGAAGGGAATTTTACCTTCACCTCAGAAAAAAAAATTTAGCACTGAAAGCACACAGGATGTGAGAATTCAAAGGCCTGCAGATCAGAGAAGTGCTAATGTGAAATGTTATAGGTGCAACGAATGTGGCCACAAATCAAACACTTGCCCCAAAAGATCTCAAGTTTATGTGGCTGATGATAAAGGAAAGGGACCAATAGAGCCAATGGAAGAAGATTCGGATGACCAGTTTGATGATGAGGCACATCCGGATGAAGGTAACAGATTATCATGTATTATTCATAGAAATTTTCATGTTCCACACTCTGAATTAGAAAGTCAGAGAAGTAACCTGTTCAGGACAAGGGGAACAATAAAAGATAGGGTGTGTGACATAATAATAGATAATGGAAGCACTGATAACCTAATACCATGGACAACAGTGAACAAGTTAGGACTTCCTGTTGAAAATCACCCAAGACCTTATAGTGTTTCCTGGATTCAAAATGGAGACTCAGTGACAGTAGATAAAAGTTGCAAGGTGCCACTGTCAATTGGAAAGAGATACAAAGGAGAGGTTCAATGCGATATTGTGAAGATGGATGCAGCCCATGTACTACCGGGCAGACCTTGGCAATATGATCAACATGCACGCTACAATGGGAGGTCTAACCAGTACATTAATAAAGTAGATGGCATTAAGTTAGCCCTGTTTCCCCTCCCACCAGAGAAAGCCAAAGCTACTGAAAACCCCAATCTGCTAGTGGAGTCACAAAGAAAATTCAGAAAAAAATTAGGCAAGACAGAGGAAAGATTGGCACTGATTGTGAAAGAAAGCTCAGGAAAGATAGCTACATCTGTCCCAAAAGAAGTGTATGAACTGTTACAGAAGTTCCCAAGTGTGAATAATGAAAAAAATTCAGAACTTCCTCCACACAGGCCAACAGATCATAGAGTGGACCTCATTCCTGGTGCCTCACTGCCAAACCTAGCACACTACAGATTAAGTCCTGCTGAGACAGAAATACTGCAGAAACAGATAGAAACATTGTTAAAAGGACTTATAAGAAATTCAATTAGTCCTTGTGCTGTCCTAGCTTTGCTAGTGCCAAAAAAAATGGGGATTGGAGAATGTGCGTGGACAGTAGGGTCATTAATAAAATCACCATCAAATATAGGTTCCCAATACCTAGACTTGAAGAATTGTTAGATGTACTAGTGGGGGCTGATTGGTTCACTAAATTAGATTTAAAGAGTGGATACCATCAAATACGGATCAGAGAAGGAGATGAGTGGAAGACAGCCTTCAAGACCAGCAAAGGACTATATGAATGGTTGGTTATGCCCTTTGGCATGTCCAATGTCCCCTCAACATTTATGAGACTCATGACAAAAGTCCTTAAGCCACTCATAAACCAATGTGTAGTAGTATATTTCGATGACATCTTAATATTCAGCAAGGGGAAGGAGGAACACTTGAAGGATATTGTGAAGGTCCTACAATTATTAAAAGATAACAGCCTAAGATTGAACTTAAGTAAGTGTGAATTTATGGTGAAAGAACTACAATTCCTAGGTTACATTGTGGGAAATCAGGGATTAAAAGTAGACCCAAGGAAAACTGAAGCAATAAGTACTTGGATGACACCTTCCAATATGTCTGAGGTTAGAAGTTTCTTGGGAATGGCATTATTTTACAGAAGATTTATTAGAAACTTCAGTTCTGTGGCAGCCCCAATATCTGATTGCTTGAAAAAAGGAAGTTTCAAATGGACTGATGCACAAGAGGCATTTCAGAAGTTAAAAAAAAGACTGCAAGAAGCACCTGTTCTGAAATTACCAGATTTTTCCAAGGTGTTTGAAATAGAATGTGATGCAAGTATCATGGGAGTGGGGGCAGTACTGAGCCAGGAAGGTCACCCTGTGACATTCTACAGTGAGAAGCTGAGTTTGAGTAGGAGGAACTGGACTACCTATGAGCAAGAATTGTACGCAGTTCTTAGAGCCTGTAAGACATGGGAGCCATATCTGATTCAGAATGAGTTTGTGGTACAAACTGACCACATGGCCTTAAAACAAATTATCAGTTCAAAAAGTACAAACAGAATGCATGCCAGATGGATGTCCTACCTTCAGAGATTCCATTTCATCTTAAAACACAGATCAGGCCTTAGCAATAGAATGGCTGATGCACTCAGTAAAAAGAATGCTCTTTAATAATTCTGAGGGCCAAAGTACAGGACTTTGAGAGACTGAAAAATATATATAAAGATGATACTGAATTTAAAAATCAGTGGGAGGCCTGTTCAGAAGGGAAGGTAGTAGAAAACTTCAACATACAGGAGGGTTACCTTTTTTATAAGAATAGATTGTGTGTTCCTGAAGATCCAATCAGAGAACAATTAATTGCTACACTTCATGCTGGGGGGCTGGCTGGGCATTTGGGCAGAGATAAGGTAGTGGCAGAACTTAAAAACAGATTTTTTTGGACTAAAATGAAAGAGCAAACAGTGAAGTTCATTCAGGAATGCAAAATCTGTCAAGAATTCAAAGGGATTAAACAGAATACTGGGTTGTATATGCCACTTCCAGTCCCTAAAGAACCTTGGGTAGACATCTCAATGGACTTCATCCTTGGGTTACCAAAAACAAAAACAGGGCTAGACTCCATATTTGTGGTAGTGGACAGGTTCTCCAAGATGGCTCACTTTCTGCCATGTAAGAAAACAAATGATGCAGTCCATATAGCACAGATTTTTTTTTAAAAATAGTTAGGCTACATGGGGTACCTAGATCTATAGTGTCTGACAGAGACAGCAAATTTTTGTCCCACTTCTGGAAGATTTTATGGGAAAGGTTTGGAACAAAGCTAAACTTCGGTACCACTTGTCACCCCCAATCTGATGGACAGACAGAGGTAATAAACAGATCTGTAAGCAGTTTACTGAGAACACTAGTGGGACAAAATGAGAAGAAGTGGGATTCATACATCCCACAGGCAGAATTTGCTTTTAACAGTGGGATAAACAGGTCTACCAAAGTCAGTCCATTTTTGGCAGGATATGGGTATATACCAAAACAAGCTATTGACATCTCTGAAATACAATCTAGCAACTCAGTGGTAGAAAACATAATAGAAAGAAATCAGAAAATCTACAAAGCAGTGGAAGAGGCTCTTCAGCAGTCAAACAGTACATACAAAAGAAGGGCAGATAAAAAAAAGAGGGAAATAGAGTTCTTTGAAAATGAAATAGTTATGGTACACATTAGCAAAGATAGGTATCCAACTGGAACCTATTCAAAGCTCAAACCAAGGAATTATGGTCCTTACAGAATTTTGAAGAAGATCAATGACAATGCATATAGCATTGACCTGCCAAAACAGTTTAATATATCAAATAGTTTCAACATTGCTGATATCAGAAAGTATTTTCCACAGTCTGATTCAAGTGCTCAATTGAGGTCAATTGGTCCTACAAAAGGGGCGCATGATGCAGTCCTAGTTAGTGGAATGGACAGCAATTGGCTTGACTCGGGTCAAGCCAATTTTTGTTCCAATTAATTGGACTTGACTCACACCATTGAATTGCCCATTTATCAATGGTGTGAGTATAAAAGGAATGGGCCCAGAGGAAGGAGGTAGAATATTTTTAATCAAATCAAGGTATTATTCCTCTCTTTGTCTTACTCTTACTCTCTTACTTTCACTATTGCTTTTCTTTTTCTTTTCATCCACTACTATCGTCTATTGTTCTTGGTGGATTCCAAGGCATTGCAATATAGATCTGAGAAGAAGCTTCAATCTCCTTCTCACTTCCCCTATATTGATCTGATCTCTGAAGAGTGACTGCATCAGTTTATATAGGCTACGGATATAGCTCAACTATTGGAGCTGGATTCAATAGGTGGAGAGTATATTTACTATTTAGACAAATAACTCTACAGGTCCAAATTTCACCCAAACAAAGTTGGATAGAGCTTTTGCAAACCAAACCTGGATTTATACTTGGCCTGGAGCAAGGGTAATTTCACAATGGAACTAGCGACCACAAAGCTATGCTAATCACAATATCTCAGGTGGAAAAAGGAGCCAAGCCGTTTAGGCTATTTAACTTTTGAAGAACTGCCTTACGCACTTCATTACTAAGCCTTTCAAATCTGAGTTACTAAGACCCAGGGGATTTACCAGAGTTGGAGAACAAAATAGATCTCACCTCTTCCTCTAATGGAGTTTGAAGCAACCACCTATTCAATACCTCAAAAACCACTCTAGGGGAAATAATTGGGACAATCGGCTACTGGATAATTGAATTACTAAACAAAATTTTAAAATACCTAACACTGTTGTCCTTTAGTAAAGCCCTAGAGATTGTCTGACTTCCATCCGTTTTGAGAATTTTACAATATTATGACATGAAACAAAAAATTATCTTCAACCACTTATTGTAGTGGTAAAAATCTACATGTGTGATACAAAAGGTTAGGGGTGACATCAATTATTTACCATTTAAAAAAGATGAACTAAAAAATATATTTAAAGTCTACTGTGAAGTGAAAAATAGAACAAAAATACCAGATAAAATTCTGCTGAATCTTTGGTTCCACTAGTGGTATCTACCCAAAAAGATAACCACATATCATTTCCATTGCGAGACGCTTGCATAAGAACTGCTGATATACATATCACAGTAACAATGGGCCAGCTACAAAACTTCATATAACATCTGTAAAGCATAGGGTGGTAAAACAGTTAAAATGATGGATGAAAAAAAGGATGGCATCTTTCAAATTTTAAATTTTTCTATTCAATTGTCAAACAACATAAACTCCTCACTTGTATGCACCAAGTTCAACTTTTCCCTCTTTTCTCATCTCTATTTCTATGTTTTCATGTGCTTCTTCAGACACTACTATATATTCTCCATCGGGAGAGATAATATGATTTATTTCACCAGAACTGCATGCACTGTTGGATAAAGATTGTTCTAGTGCTTGAGTTGAATTTTGGTCATTTTCCATAAAGATTGTTGAATATGGGGATTCGATAAAGTTATCTAAATACCCAGCCCACTTAACACTGCCTTTATCCATTAGGACTACCATATCTGCAGCAGAAATTGCCTACACAAGAAGCATGCTTTGTCAACTTCTTTTTTTGATAGAATTGTAACTCTTTTTGGATTTAGTCATAATACCATAAATTCACATATGTAAAAATATTGATACAAAAGGAGAATCATATATGTAAAAAAAATCCTAAAGATCTAAATCAAAGAGGATTCCATTCATCATTCCTTCCATATCCTATTCATCATTCCTTCCAATTTAAGGTGAGAAATAATATACTAACAAATCGACTACATCTACAAAGGATCATAAGTAGGAACAAGTAACCATGATAGTTCTTGAACATTGAGAAACATTTTATTCTACCAAAATTACAGTTTAGTAAATCTAGGTTTGAGGAGAAATTTGTTAACTGGATTAGGGACTATGTAGCTTCCTTTTCTTTTTCTATATTAGTCAATAACTCTTTTACAAAAATATGCCATACCACTAGAGTATCAGGCAAACGGAATCCCTCTCTCCATTTCTCTTCAAACTTATCATAGAGTATTTGATAGGTGATACAATCTCTTAGAGGGAAAACTGAAAGTAGTGAGATGAACTGATAAAGGGCATAAAAGTTCAAGAGAAGCAATGTAGAATCACACTTAATCTATGTTGATGATATGCTGGGTTTCGTTAAAGGCACTAAAATTCTAGTAGTGCTGTAATGTGCTGTTTTAAAAAATCAGAAGTATACAATTAAAATAAGTTATCTAAGAGCTGCATATGAAATTATAAAGGATGTGAGCATTGCATATGATTCTACATCCTATAAGAAGCACAATCTTTCATAGATTGAAATACAAGCTATACGCTCATGGGAGTCCAACCTCTTGAGGCTTCAGTCCTTGACCAGTTAGTCAGGGTCATACCTGTATAAGAGATAGACAGTGTTTTTACATTTACTGTACTTGCATTTCCCTATATTCTGTAATCTTGGACTATGCCCAACCTCTTTTTCAGTAATGAAAGTTTTAATTTCTCAAAAAAAAAATACCCAGTTAAAATACAACATATTTTTATCTAAAACTTGTGATAAGCAGTGCAATCTGATCAGGTTCACTTGACATTGGAATACCGCCAAGTAGATATTTGTGGCTGCCATCGAATGACAAATCCAAATGCTTCATTGTTTGATTTGATCTCCTAACCAGCCTGAGATCATGATTGTTAAATGGAACTGTAATACTATATTTATAGAGGGCCCTATTTTTATAACATGCAAGAAGATTACGATTCTTTGTAATATTCAGAAAGATAACAGCTCTTTAAATGGGGAATCTATGGTAAATTACTATTTTGAATACAGTCTTGTAAAATTCCTGATAGGGTGTTTTAAGGTTTTTGAGGGGACCAAGAGGTCAATGTTTTTTGATGTGGCATGCGGCTCCCATGTAGTTTTGGTTAATTTACATAAATAATCCTGTAATTGATTAAAATTACACATATAGATATGTAAACCCATGATATATATAGTTTTCCAGAGAAGTTTAAACATCCAAATATATTTAGAAGTAACCAAATTCAAACAAAAGTTAAGTCTCGAATTGTTGAGTGCTTGAGTTCAAACAAAAGCAAGTCAATAGTCATATGCGGCAATCGTTATAGGCGGTGCCTTGAACGGTTTGGGGGCTTAAAATGGGAAATCAGAAGATTTATTTGGGGCTACATTTTTTTTTAATTTCAAAGGTATATGAGTGATCCATTCCCGTAAAATACCTGTGACCCGGTTATATGCGGTAGACGACACCTATCCGGTTGCATCAAAAATAATGGAGTATTGCAGGAAATTCAAAGAATTATAATAGTATATACTGATTTTTATGGGACAAGAAATAAGGTTATAAGATTACATCAGACAGAAAGGGGTCCAGTGAAGAAGGATTGAAAATCAGACAGAGTCCTCTAAGTCAGCCATTATTCTTTATGAACGCTTGGAGGGTAATTTATGTTGAGAACTCACTCTGGGAAATGACACTCGGAAGAAACTGTTGGACTCTCCATTATGGATGGAAATGCTGGATGACAGAGATGATATCTTGAGGTGCCAGACTCAAAACAACCATACAAGGTGGGAGTAGAAGGAAGGCAAAATCTACATACAGATTGCCTATGAGACTAATTGATGCAGAGCATCTTAATTCTTTGTGTAATTCTGCAAATTACCTTTTTACCCCTGAACAGGCTCAAGCTTGGCTCGAGATGGCTCGAGCCATTGTGCTTCACCTTTGAAGCCAATTAACTCACATTGTGAAGGTTGTCCACTACACATAATGTGAGTATAAAAGACCAAGTGGACCCAAAGGAGGGCTGGTTATTATTTTTATTATTGAGAAAATATTCTCTCTCTCTCTCGTGTCTAGTGATTCCGGTGGAACCGAGGTACGAAGGTCCTGTGAGCTTG
>LFYR01000379.1:220857-265595 GCA_001185155.1 Zostera marina | reverse complement strand
TTAAAAGGTGCCAAACTTGCCAAGAAGCAAAAGGAGTCAGACAGAATACTGGATTATATATGCCTCTACCAGTTCCAACTCAACCTTGGACAGATCTTTCCATGGATTTCGTGCTTGGATTACCTAAAACTAAGGCAGGATTTGATTCAATATTCGTGGTAGTGGACAGATTCTCCAAAATGGTCCACTTCTTACCTTGTAAAAAAACCAGTGATGCCTCTTATATTGCAAAACTATTCTTTAAAGAGGTGGTAAGACTCCATGGTGTACCACAGTCCATAGTTTCAGACAGGGACTCTAAGTTCCTATCACATTTTTGGAGAATTTTATGGGCCAGATTTGATACTAATCTGAAGTTCAGTTCCACCTGCCACCCTCAGACAGATGGACAGACAGAAGTAGTAAACAGATCATTGGGAAACCTTCTTAGAGTCTTGGTCGGTAACAACCCTAAACAGTGGGATCAGTGTCTTCCCCAAGCTGAGTTTGCCTTCAACAGTATGCCAAATAAATCTACAGGGTGTTCCCCATTCTTGGCAGCTTATGGTCAATTACCCAAACAAGTGGTCGACATTAATTCTATTCCATCAAACAATGCTGTGGTGGAAGATATCGTGTCAAACAGCAAGAAAATTCATGAACAAGTTCGGAAATCTCTTGAGGCAGCCAATGAAAAATACAGAGAAGCAGCGAATAGGTCCAAAAGATTTAAATCCTTTGAAGTTGGCGAATTTGTAATGGTACACCTTCATAAAGACAGACACCCAACTGGATCATACTCTAAGTTAAAAGCAAAGAATTTTGGACCATGTGAAATCTTAAAGAAGATAAACGATAATGCTTATGTGGTGGATATTCCTGCAGAATTCAACATCTCTTCAACATTTAATATTTCAGACTTGAGAAAATATTACCCTCCAGAGGCAGAAGATGCACAATTGAGGACAATTGCCATGAGAGAAGAGGCGCCTGATGCAGAGCATCTTAATTCTTTGTGTAATTCTGCAAATTACCTTTTTACCCCTGAACAGGCTCAAGCTTGGCTCGAGATGGCTCGAGCCATTGTGCTTCACCTTTGAAGCCAATTAACTCACATTGTGAAGGTTGTCCACTACACATAATGTGAGTATAAAAGACCAAGTGGACCCAAAGGAGGGCTAGTTATTATTTTTATTATTGAGAAGGTATTCTCTCTCTCTCTCCCGTTTCTTCCTACCTTTCTATCTTCCAATTTCCGTTTTTTCTCTATTGCTCTGTCTGATCAGAATTGATCCTTGGTGGAATCCTTGGAAATTCCAGATCTTCATCTCTTCTTACAAGAAGTTTTCATTCTTCTTTCTTCACCTCTCCATAGAACAGTCCTGTTCTATATTACTAATAGAGCAATTAATCAATGGAAATGAAATAGTACCTCAAGATGCCATGGATGATAGAAAATCTGAAATTCCAACACTAGCTCCACTAGTAGAATAGGAAAAATCAGATAGGAGTCCACTGAAGAATAAGCAAGAATCTCAAGAGTTTTTTTGAGAAAAACGTAGGAGAGAGAAAAGTAGAGTAATTTCACCTTTGGAAAATATATGCCATCCTCCTCTTTCAGTCCACTCCTATTTATACTCCCAATGTATAAGAGTGGAAATTCCACATTGGGAGTTGGACAGTCCAATTAAAGGGACTGAGCCATGGCTCGAGTCAACTCGAGCCAATGACCTTGTAGATCATTGTAATGGGCTACATCAGAGACAGTCAGATATAACAATTTATCAGACAGGTTGGCCACATGAATATGGACATTAAGAGTGTTAAATAGATAAGAACACTATTTGTTGAATTGAATAATTTCTAGAAGAAAGTGGTCACTAGACCCATTCTTTACTCACGCACTTTACTTTCTACTTGGAAAATAATATTCATATACTTTACTTTATACTTTCGAAGTGATATTATGAATTACGATCATCTTTAAGTGATGGGTAATTACCTGAGAACTATGGGTACACAAAACACATGTTTTTGGTCGCATTAAAGGTCCCAGGATAGCTTTATGCAAAATCCAAGATCCAACATGCGCATCAACTGCACTAAGAATGTCATCCAACAAGAATACATCTGATCCACAATATAGAGCTCTACAAATAAAACAGAATGGCGGTACAATTCAATAGAAAGAAATAATATTGTATAGTAATAACAAATTGTCAAATTTTAAACAAGAAGATACCTAGCCAAAGCAATCCGAGTTCTCTGCCCACCTGATAAATTAGTTCCCTTTTCACCAATATATGCCATATCACCCCCAATCATTAATGAAATATCATCATCAAGTGAACAAGCTTTTAATACGTCTCCATATCTGTATTGGAGTAAAATCAAAGATAACATCAAGCTTGTTATGAAAATATCTGTAACACACTTGAGATAAATCCAAGTAGAGAAATCTCAGAAAATATGCAATACTCCTCCTCACTTACAGCAATGAAACAGTATTGATCAGATCATAGAGATTGGAGAATGAAAACAAGCAAAAAAAAAGATTTTACATGGTTCAGCTACTAACAGCCTGCTTCACGGGACTGATCTCGGTGGTGAATATTAAAGTTAGGGGTTACAATTATTCATCAAAGAAGTATAAATAGATAGTTAGTAGTTATCTAAGTTCGATTCCCAAGATAACAAGTTAACAACCCAATAACTTCATCAAAAAAGCAACAACCAATAACTCACTGAACTAATAGAGTATTAAATGAACTGATGAGAATTTGCTCTCCAAACCTTATAATTCCCTGAAATAAAATAAAAACTCCAACTATCTCCCACTTGGAGACAACTAAGGCAATGCACAGCCATAGTTTGTTTACATTCATGGTCTTTGTAAACATATCTGCAGCATTTTTATCTCCAACAATCTTCATCAGATTCAAATCTCCTTTCTCAATTAATTCTCTGATGAAGTGGAATCTTCCTATGATGTGCTTGGAACTAGAGTGAAATTTAGGAAACCTTGCAAGATATATTGCACTCTATTACTGTAGAGCACAAACCTCCCTTGTTTGAAGCCTAATTCCTCCAACAATCTTTCCAGTCATATCATATCCAAGAGGAGGAAACCAGAACCCATCTCTTTTTTAACTTCCCATACTCTAGAAAGAATTTACAAGCCATTGTTGAAGGATTTAACAATTCATTTTGCAAACTAGCTAACATTCCCACAAGTACAATATGGGAGACCTCATTGAAACATGTCAGAAATTCACACACAAATTCCCACCACGGGTTCTTCTCTAAAATTCCCTGGGAAGTATTGTTTGGTATATCTGGTTTGAAAAGATGAAAGAAACACTATGAACATTTGGGACCTCCAGAAGTTCTCACCAAGGCTATCATCCATAACATGAACCTATCCTTCGAATCTGAAAATTTCAAAAAGGATTGTGGATATCAGATAGAGAAGGACACTATGAACATCTGGGAGACCAACTTCCTACGGCTCTATACAACTAGTTATTTAAGTACTAACTGTAAGACTGCATAGGAAAGTGTCGATGAATCAAGGCTCATCTCCCTATATCTATATTTTTTTCTTTCTCCATTTTGTAAAACTGGGCATTGCCCTTCATTATTATTAATGAGAACTGAGAAGCTTTAATTTTATCAAAAAAAAATATAAGCACCTTCTCGCATTATATTCTTTACCAAATAATATATTGTCACGTACAGTGCCTGACATAATCCAAGGAATCTACAATGGCCAATTATAGAATCATTAAAAACCAACAAGAAAAAACAATGATTTTTCCATATTACTCAGAAATAGAGAAGTGAAACCTGTGAGACATATGCCAACGATCCATGAAAGTCTATATATCCTTGAATTTGACACATTTCTCTAAGAACTGAATATAACAGAGAAGACTTACCTGAACCAATCTGAAAAAATAATAAACATCCAGTTAACATGGTATAAAATCAATTCAACTTATGATGAAAATTGACATCAACTTTGGAAGTATGTGAGACCAGCCTCCTGAGACAGAGCATGTCTAGTGACTATATAACTAGGCTACATAGCTAATGGGAGAGAGTCAATGGATTTTTTTGCCTATTTCTTTGTACTTCTAATTATATATCTAATTCTTTATGTAAATTGGGCATTGCCCCTTATTTTTAATGAAAAAAATTAATTCTTTAAAAAAAAGTCATGAAAATATCATGTAAGAACATCCATTGTTAATGTTTTCTATAATTTAGAGAATATTAGGGGGTTCTGACTAAATATGTTAGAGACTCAATTCGATGGATCCCATTACCTTAGAATTAAGCATAAATCCTAATGGGTTATGGGAGGAGAAAGATTTCAATCTATTTTGTTTGTGGATAAATGGTTCAGAAATCAAGATTACCTTAATAATAACTACCTTTCTATTGATTCATTGATAAATGGATGAACTCTACCCCGGATCTTGGAGTTCAAATGCAGACCAAGCTCTCATCTCCCATGGGTTCGAATTAATTCGACCCATGTACCAAGCCCAATAAAATGGACTTGGACTCTCATGGTGGAATTTCAACTCTCACACTATGAGAGTATAAATAAGAGTGGACAACAAAGAAGCAGTAGTTTTTGAGAATTAATTTCCATATTCCAGATAACTCCCGATTGCTCTTTCGTATTCTGCATTTTTCTTTCCTTTTTTTTCATAACTCGAATCTACATTCTAGGGTTAATTCTTAGATTAGAATTGACTTTTATGCTAGATTTGATCTCTGTTGGTGATATACAAACAGAGAAATCATGAACAGGAAAGTTACTCCTTTATTTCTTCCTTCCATCCCTTTTATCCAATTATTCTTTTCATCGCCAACATTAAGTTCTTAGAGGACTACAGTTTGTACCAACAACTACAAAAATGGAAAGGAAGTGGCAATCTTGAGTTTTGATAAGAGTCCAATTAGAGCTTCCCCGGTTTTGGGAGAGGACTGGAAAAGGACAAGGCAGTCTATATTTTTTATTCATATCAAAGTAAACTCTTATTTTTGCACAGCCACTCCCCCCCTTGGGGACTACTCTGGAATGCATCACAAGACATAACCCCCAATGCATCAATAGACTCTGCTCAATGATAGAAGATCCTATAGGTAAGGAGGATTTTTTTTTTGAAAGCAATTAAATTTCATTAAAATAAGGGCAATGCCCAAATTACAAAAAATAGAGTATAGAAATATAAAACAAAATTAAAAAAATGAGCAAGAAGCCCATTGACTCTCTCACATTAGCTATGTAGTCTAGTTATATAGTAACTAGATACGCTGCCTCAAGAGGTTGGTCTTCCATACTTTCATCATAGATGTCTCCAAAGGGTGATAACTGATAACAACTCTTCTTGTAACACTCCAGATCAAAGGAGAAACTGATGTCCTTAATGACCTCCTTAAAGGACTACCTCAATAGGCCCACTAACGTGTTGTCTATATCTTTTATTTCTTTCTGTCCATATATGCCACGACAATGTGTAGGACTATTTATCCTACACATTATTTATACTCCCTCCTTTAGGGTCCACTAGATATTTATACTCACAATGTGTAGGATGGACAATTTACACATTGTGAGTCTAATTGTTTAAATAGAGAACATTGTGGCCCGAGCTTGCTCGAGCCAATGTTGGGCCTGACTTAAGCTAGCAGTATTATTATTAATGTGCGCTTCATCAACCTGGGGACTGCACTGGAATATCATAGGGGGTCTCACTTGGCACCTATGGTAAAAAAGAAACAGTAGACTTAGGCAGTATACGTTGAGGCCACCAAAAGTACTAGTCAGAGATATTATCAGAGACAACAGCCTGTCCTTTAGGTCTAAGAACTATAGGAATAATTGCTGTTTGTAATTGAAGAAAGACACCATGCAAGGGTGTGAGGCACTGAGGCCAATCTCCTGAGGAAACATACTTAGCTACTATATCCCTAAGTACTACACCTATATAAGAGAATGCCGATTGGGTTCTAATTCCAGAACTCTCCAATATCTCAGAATGTAGACCGCTACTCCTATTTATAGGATTTAATAGGAGTAATTTGGTAACTTCTCACTTTAGGAAGTTTCTAGAAGGATTTGGCTGATTGTGGGGTTGATTGTCTTGGGACAGTAGATGAGTGATGTTGCTGACTAGTAGTCGTTGACTATGATTATGGAATCTTTGTTTATTATATTATGTTTGATAGGGTCCCTGATGGCGACCATGAATCATCAGTACTCTCTCCGCAATGGGGGATGTGTATTATCAGTGTAATAATAATAAAAAGATGAATAAATAGAAGAAGAAAAATTGTACAAAATGTTTAAGAAATATAACCTCTCCAATAACTACAATAAAGAAACCTTTAGGAAGGTCCAGATTTATTTTTTTTAGAAAGATATTATGGCCAATGTCTTCGCTGCTTGACCAAATACAATCTGCTTCACTGAAAACAATAGCCATTTCAACATTGGGAATAGTTTTATGCTCATATTCTGTAGAATGAAGTTTGAGTTGAGAAGTATATTCTGTGCAAGAGAGAAATTTGCTCAATCTTCCAGTTGATATAAAAGCCTGGAAATAGTCAAGCAGCATACTTCATGAATACAATTCTTTTCTAAATATATATAATTGAAATTTTAAAATAAATGAAAACCCAGAACACTCACATCAATCAATCCATTGATTACCCATGGAAAGGAATTCAAGGGAGAGATTAGTGTATTAAACAGTGCAACACAAGTAAAAACCTGTAGAAAAAGACACATCACTTATCCAAAATAGTTTACTTCAAATATTGCTTTGAAGCTTCATAACTTTTGATATGATCATCAAAGAAATAGAAAAGGTAAAAAATGATACCGTAGCAGCATCTAGTGGATGCCCCATCAAAGTAAAGACCCCAAAAGTAAATAGGGAGAAGAGAGTTGGTGTTGTGGCCCAAAAAAATACACACCATGCGTCCAAATACTTTCTAGTCTATAAGAGGAGTGTCATTGTTATAGTTGAAACTCTATAAATTAAATTTGTTCTAAATAAAAATGAATTTAATCAATTGTAACATAAGTACAAATATCTTTTTTTTTACGAAGGCAAAATTTCATTAGAGATGAAAGAGGCCTAGCTCAGAGTTACAATATAGATAACATAAGTGCAAATATCGTACACCGAGATGTTCCACTTCCTTTGCTCTTTTCTCCATAATCCGGTTTGCCATAAAATATTCCCAGCTATACATCTTTACTGTTCGGATATGTGACAGTAGCTCTCCAACACTTTTAATTCTGGCAATATTTATGTTATTACTTATTAGTATTGTCAAAAGCTCAGATTTAAGATATCAACCCAACAAAGAATGATTAGCATTAAAAAAGAAACAAACATCATAAAAATATACAGACTTTTTTTGAAAAATTATATTTCTTATTTTCATTAAGAAACAACAATAGCAAGCTACTATTGAAAAACTATAAAATTGCACTAGCTACATACCCTTCATATAAAATGGTGATTAAAACAATTTCATTAAGGCACATAGAAATGTTGAATCGATCATGCTAGGGAATCATGGAAAATGCTGTCCTGATCAGGGCCAAGACTCCAAATATGAATTGATCAACTTGATTGGACCTCAAACAAATTAAACATTAAAATTGAACTCTAATCGGTGGCCATAAGAGACTTTAATGAGATTAGATCGCAAGGGGAGAGAACCCTGGTAGGTAGGGTCTCTAGAAATAATTGACAATGTTTTATTAAATGAAAGGGTACAAAAATACCCTTTTGTCCCTTTCATTAACTTAAATAAACAGACTCGATTACCCAACTAACCGGTGATTGATTAGCACCTGCCAACCGGTCTATATCTAATATTATAGAGAGAGCTTTATAGAAAAGTGACTATGATTTTTTCTCACTTCTTAATTATTTGTAATCAGAACAATCTTTTTTCATCTCATTGTAATTTATTTTAATTAAAAAGTCATAATAAATGATAATATCAGTAATATCAGTAATCAGTAAAACACCGAAGTCCTGACACAAATAATTTACGGTAGCTTATCTTAAAATTTCATATAGCATTACAATAAAACTAAAAAAGGGTCCAATGCCCTACCTTTCGTCCTTTTGTGCCATCATTTTTTTCGATGCTTTGCCTATCAATGTACATATCCATTTATTGACTGCCAGAAGGTAAAATCAATTTCAGGTTCTATTTTAGGTTATGTTAAATTCCAATATCACTCTAAATTCATGAATCATTAATATTATATATAAAATAAAAATCTTAATAAAAGAGAAAGCATGAATATTATTACCTGGAATAAGCAAAACAGTTATGATGAGTCCCGAAAGAAAAGCAAATTTGACTTGAGTATACAAAAGAAAAAGTGCCAATCCTATTTGCAATGGAAGGCTGTGAAAATGCAATGGCAGGTTAATAATTGTATACCAGAATTACAAGCAAACAGAAAATTAAATATAAAAGTGTGGCTAATCTAAAAAATGTGTGGCAATTGCTGTTAGTGCAACTGTGCAAGCTTTCTCTCACTCTCTCACTCTCTTATATATTATTATAATGAATAACAGTAAAAATTTACAAAAGATTCCAAATGCTAACAAATTAATTATACAACACTTAAAACTTGGGGAAATTATACATTCTGCTCTACACGAATATAATACAATAAGAAACATAAAATTGTTCTGCCAAATTGGTAAAACATAGAAAATCTGGAATGTCACTTTGCAACCCGTTTTTTTTCAAATCCCTAAGTTTGGTTCGAAATTTCCTGATTTTAGGGTTTTCCACAGTTATTTCAAATCCCTAAATTGGGATATTAATTCTCTGATTTTTGGCTATATTTAAATCTCTAAGTTTAAATTCCTATATTTTGAACCTAAATTCTCTGATTTTTTAGTTTGATGGCATTTTTTACTATACCCCTAAATTTTTAGAGTTGCAAATTATCTAAATGTAGGTTAGGGTATACCTTAATGTTTTAGTGATTTTCTGATCTTAGGAAGATGATTCCTGACAGAAAATACCTCAATCTGCTACAACCAAATCTGATGGATTCGGACACTGATCACTAGATCAATTCAGTAGCCAGTAATGCTGAATTTTTCTCTCAGATGTAGATCTAGATCACTCACACACGATTGAGAGGAAGTAAAGAAGGAAGAAAAAGAGAACACCAGATTTGTATAGCGGTTCCACCCGATGTTGGTGTACGTCCACTCTTTCTTTGGTGTATATTGATGGTATCTAAACCTATTACAAGCAATAGATCAATCTTTATAGCTACTACTTAGATAATATTATAGTGTTATTATCTTGGGCTGGAATCCAAGATAAACTCCTTAATTGGCCCATTAACGGATTCTGCACAAACCCCAGTTTTGTAAGCAAATTTTCTTCCTTCCATCTTTTCTCCTTGGCTTCTGTACTACAGCAACTACACCAATCACTCATTCACTCCTGTACTACAGTGCATACCACACTACAGTACGCACTGATACAGTAACTCCGATGTTACAGTGTGTGCCGCTATATTGCCTGGGCTCTGATACCACTTGATAGCAAATACACCAATCTGCTACAACCAGATCTGATAGAATCGCACATTGATCACTCGATCAATTCAGTAGTTTCTGAAGTAATGAATAGATGGTTGCTTCAGACTCTGTTAGAGGAAGAAGTAAGATCTCCTGGGCCGGATGGTTTCACCTCCGAATTCCTCAAAAAAAATTGGGGAGATTTGAAAGGCCTAGTAATAGAATGTGTAAGGCAAGCCTTTGCTGAAGTCCTTTAATCATACTTTCATCACGCTTGTTCCCAAAACAAACACAGCCTCAGATATGTCTGATTTCAGACCGATTTCATGTATCAACTTGATCTACAAGCTAATGACAAAAATATTAGCAGTTAGGATCAGTAAGGTTTCTCTTGAGTTTAACTTGCATTTTATAAGTCCAGTGCCTTAGACTTCAGAACTCAGACCTTCTCTGGCTAGTTTTAGGTAGTCTGGGTCTTCTAGCCAAGAATTAAATAGTCTGAAAGGAGGGTTTCCTTTCTCCACTTAAGAGAAAGCAACTATCATCCCTTTATGGTCACTGGTGCCATTGAAAAATTCCAGTCTAGCATCTGGACAGCAACCTATCCATGCTTGATTGGTAAAGGCCCTATCTAGGGTGTCAAATAAAGCTCGACTCGGGCTCGGGCTCGCGAGCCCAACGAGCCGAGCCCGAGCCTGAAGCTTAAGCTCGGTGGGCTCGGTAAGAAGTATAAAAAAATAAAAAATATATTATATTTAGAGAGAATGGAGATGTAGCACAGATGGTAAAACGTTTGCTTAGCATGCGATAGGTCACGGGTTTGATCCCTCATATCTTCAAATTATTTATTTTAACCTGCAGGTTAAGTTCGAGCACAGGCTCGCAGGCTCGAGCCCGAGCCTGGCAATTCTTAAAACGAGCCGAACCCGAGCTCGGCCAAACCAGGCTCGGCGAGCTCGAGCTCGAGCCCGAACCTGGATAACTACTTAACGAGCCGAGCCCGAGCCTGTCTCTATAAGCAAAAGCTCGGCTCGGCTCGTTTGATACCCTAGCCCTATCCAGTTTGGATTGTATGAAATCTTCACAGTTGAATTGTTGGTCCAGGTGAAGTCTCCACCTATTGATGGCATCTCTAGGAGTTGAGCTTGGTTTATGGCCTTTATGAACTATGAGGGTCCTCCATGATTGTAGGTGCCCTTGCTTCTCTTTTCCTCAAGAAATCTGAGTACCTGAATTTCGTCTTCTGAAAAATAATGAATATTCCAGTTCCCACCCAATCCAATTCAGATATTAGATTGGGGGATCTGACGGAGGCTGCGCAAAAAATTGCACACCACTCTCCTCCTTGGCGGCTACTATGGAATGCTATTGGGTGTCTGTCGTGGCATATATGGACAGAAAAAAATAAAAGATACAGACAACACGTTAGTAAGCCTCCTAAGGTAGTTCTTAAGGAGGTAATTAAAAACATCAGTCTCTCCTTTGATCCGGAGTATTACAAGAAGAGTTGTTGTCACCCTTTGGAGACATCTATGATGGAAGTATGGGAGACCAACCTCTTAAGGCAGCGTATCTAGTTACTATATAACTAGACTATATAGCTAATGGGAAAGAGTCAATGGGCTTCTTGCACATTTCTTTTTACTTCTGTTTTTATTTCTATACTCATGTAACTTGGGCATTGTCCTTGTTTTAATGAAATTTAATTGCTTTCAAAAAAAAATCAGTAAACAACAATTTTGAATTGCTTTCTTAGATGTAGATCTAGATCACTCACACACGATTGAGAGAAAGTAAAGAAGGAAGAGAAAGAGAACACTAGATTGTTATAGTGGTTTCACCCAATATTGATGTACATCCACTTTTCCTTTGGTGTATATTGATGGTGTTTAAACCTATTACAAGCAATAGATCAATCTTTACAGACAGTACTTAGATATATTTATAGTGTTATTATCTTGGGCTGGAATCCAAGATAACGACTCTTTAATTGGCCCATTAACGGGTACCAATTAACTAAACAGTCTACACACTCCCTTATATCTCCCAAGTGACCTAAAACTTCAACAATTCCTTGTACAACATTATTATCAATCAATTAAACAATAAATGATGTTAATGGAAATTCCTCGGATTCTAGGATTTAGGTGCAATGTTTTAATTTAATTTTCTAAAATTTTGGATTGTTTATTATATATGTGAATGATATGGATTGTTCCCTCATATGGGGATGATAAGAAATGTTAATGATATGGATTGTTATGTATGCAATGACTAAGAAACTCCTTCATAGGCCTTCCACATGGGTTGGGGAAAAAGAATCGGGTCGACTTGGAGATGTGGGAGCAATGGAGGAGGGTGGTCATTGGGTGACACCCAACACAACTTCATTGCTTCGGAACATCGGGTTGAGGATCGACTTGGAGATGCGGGACTGGTGTTTAGTTAGTAGTTCCTGGAGAAGTGGGGAGAATTTTGGTAAAGGTACAAAATTAATAAATAATTACCTCCACATATCATGAAAACTGTTGCATAAGTTGATTGTTCGATCTACATCAATTGACATGAATGTTTGAATCTCGCCATCAGAAAATTTAGAACGTTCAGCTATGCTCACTTGAAGGCACTGGCAAGATGTAAACATGTGTGTACCACAGTGAATTGAAAAGGAAAAATACATTGTAAAAAGTCTTATTATAATTAATTATTTGCCATCTTCCTAAATAGAATATAATAAAGCCATGTGTTATATAAAAAATTGATTAAACATATATAATGTATTTACGGCTATACTTTTAACCATTTTCTGTACCTTGCGATAAATAACAGCCATAATGCTTGCACGCATCTTTAACTTTAGTTTCATTAGATTAAAACTATATTGTGTATCAAGAAATGATCTGTGCACAGTAACCAAAGAAAATTCTTAAACCAAGTAAATACCATATTGTGTTCATGCACTTTTATGTAGGTAAAGGATTATCATTAATATTTAACAAATTTATTAGGAAACCAAAATTACCAAATATTTAACAAAGCTAACATAAAAAAGATAGAAAATGAATGCTTAAACAAGAAAATAATCTATCAGAATTTCTGAAGTTGTGCAGTTTTACCTACACACACCATTATTAGCATAAACTTGAAAACACTAAATTGAAATAAATAAAATATAGAACATTTTAGAATTGAAAATGATGATTACTTGACAATAGATGAAAGACCCAATAAAATAGCAAGAGTATAACCGTCAAAATGACCTGAACCTGAAAAATATTCAGAGACATATTTTCAGATTATAAAATATCAAAATATTTTATTTTACATCATAAAAAATAAATTAACCATAATTGTAAAAACAAATTGTCTTTTAGAGTCTTCAATAATATTACTGACTCGCTGTCATTGCACCAAAATAAATATCACTCATATTACCATGTCTTATTTTCCTCGCAGAGTACATGAGGAGACCCCAGTGAACTCTGGAGTGATTTTTCAACAGGCTTAAAAGGATTTAAAAGATGTGGTTAGTCCTGCTAAATACAATGATAACAGTTTGAAACCAAGAAAAAGACAGTATCTCCATGGGATAATAGTTTCCAAGAGTAACTTGTTACTAAGTTGTTAGCATCCAACTACTGATCTAGGTGTGTACATAGTGTAGATGTGGTTTAGGAGAAGGATCAATCACCATGTGAAATTGTGAATATGCATTGTAATTTCTTTTTCTCAGTTTAATATATAAAAAATACATTTGCAAAAGAAGTAATATAAGAAGAATCATTAAGGATCCTTGTGTCAGTGGACATAAGGAAATTATATGTTCCATTTGTTCAATTCATTTGAACTTTAAAGTATACTTTTAAATAGCGCCGCTATAGGGGCCTGGCTAGTCGGATCTCGAGCGGATCCGGGTTTGGATCCTCCCAATTAACTTTCAAAAAGTACATAAAATCTATTTTTAAAACAGATTAGGGCTCCCGATGGGAAACCCTTCTTCCTCCACCACCAATCAGCTCTCTTCCACCGGCCAGGCTTCATCCCGGCGAGCCTGCTTCCCAGGCGAACTTCTACTTGTATTTATAAGTACAATATTGCAAAAAATTATAAAATAGGGAAAACGCTATAGCCGCTAAATCGGTATAGCTCTACTAGCGACCGCTATGCCTCTATCCACAATTTAGAAGTATGCTTTAAAGTTTTTATATTTCAACTCTTAGTATGTGAAAAACTTAACATAAATCAGAGAGACTACATAAATTGGATGAGTAAAATATAAAATGTAAATTATAAACATAAATAAATCCACCATTTCCATATTTACTTTGATTCTTCTTTACATTATTAGGAATAATAATGTCAATGAAATATCAATAAAAGATAATGGAAACTTCAAGTTAAATACATTTGAAAAATACAATAATTTGTAGCACCTTGTTGTAGAAACCAAATCAGCCTGTTAAGTATTAGGGGCCCTATAAAATTCATGACATCATTCAACGCCTGTAAAAGGTATTAGCTTATTGTCATCATATTGGAAAAACATAAAGGATGTTGATAAATAGTCCGATGAAATTCATGTTTTACTTTTATTTATGCAAATTTTAGCTCGAGCTCGTTAGTAGCTCGAACACAAACACGACTTAAGAAGTTGAGTTTGAGTTTGGTCACTCGATTCAAGGCTCGTTAATATTAATAAATCGAGTTTAGCCAAATCGAGTTTGACTCGACTCATTAAGCTCTGATGATCATACAGAGACTCATCAACCAGATCAAGTGGTTTATGGCTATGTTGCCTAAACCTCAAAAGCTCGTACGATGGACAGCTGATAGCATGCATATTGAGTTGGGCTCTTATATCAGTCTACTGAAGTCCAGTCGGCTATGCGATTGACTGAAAAGGGTTCAAAACAAGATGAATGAACCTATTTAGTAGACTAAGGGATACTAGGGAAGTCGATTGGATTTGCCAAGTCGACCGGGCTGTCAAGTAAACTGGATTTCAGTCGACTAGACAATTGTTCTTTAGTAGAATACTACTAGACGAATGTCCTTTATGCCCCTTAGAAAGTCTATAAATAGGACTGGTGATCCCATTGTGTGGGGATCCGATCCAAGAATGCTGACACTTTTCATCTAGAGCAAAGAAGTAGAGCGAGCTTCAGCTGTCAAAGAGCTTTCGTCTCTTGACCGTAAGCCAACCACACACATTTGAAGGAAATCGACTAGAATCTAGGTCTAGTCGACCAGACTTCCAGTCGACTTCGGCTTGTTGAAGCACTGACGAAGTTTAGACTTTATCAAGCTCATTAACAAATAAGGACATACATGTATTTTTTAAAATATATGTTTAATAATACATGTTAATCACTTAATACATAGTTGTCATAATCTTATTTGAGTTATTTCTAATATTTATCCATCATATTAAACCCTAAACTTTAATATTAGTTTTTTGACTTTTTTTCATATCAAACATATAACCCGCGCCACATACATTTTAAAAAAAGAAATAAAATATAGATATTCTGAGTTTCTAACAAAAAGTATTCTAATATATACCTGAAATTCAAAAAGTAAAAGAGTTAATTCAAATACAAATTAGCAATTTAGCATACTAAATTACTTATGTTCAAAAAATAAATTGAAACGAAAGTGATAGATTTGTTTTCTGAAATCTGAATTGAAATAAGAAAATTAGTGTTAAGTTCAACTTCCCCCTCCTACAGGAAGAAAAACAACGTTCTTTTCTTCCTTTTTAGACCTTAAAAATTAATTATATGTGGATTATCAGATAGATCCAGACCCAGATCTACCTGATAACTGATTAGTTGAGGCATACCTAAATGCGTCTCGACGCCTAGGCACGTGGATTTTAAACCTTGGAGATCTTTACCACTACACTAAGTGGTTACATTTGTTTTATCTTTTAAATAAAATAAATAAAAGAACAATCTTGACAAAAAAATGAAGAAATTTACCTTCAATAGACCAACGCGCAAATATGGCCATCCATATGCATGAAAGATGACTTTTATCAAAGAAGCATTCTGCCCATTTTTGCCATACTCAGCTTCCCAGAACTTTAAAAATATACTAAAGCAAGATGAAGGCATGAGCTCAGTGGGAGGTTCAATTAAATCTTGAAAATTAAGCTGCCTTGTCACACCAAGATCCATCATTGGATTGACTACTTTGAATGTTAAAGTGTGAAAATATCCCAGAAAACCAATTTTCTGAAACAGACCAGTGGTTAATAATTAAAGGAATGATTTATAAAAGTAAATGAGAACCAAAAATTGCTAAATAAAAGTTTTCAGATGTAAACAGTGCAAGATTCTTTTAAGAAAGGTGGATATTTTCGATTAATTTTTGAAATGTGCATACAATATACATATAAATAAAATCACTTCCGAGGGAAGAGTGGACCTACAACTGACCCAGGCTAATTGTAGATTCAAACCACTTTTTTTTAGTTAGGAGATTCTAATCACTTCTAACTTATAACTATCAGCCATTGTTACAACAGAAGGGCTAGTCACTAGTGTATGTACTATGTAGCTCCCTCTATATTTTTGTCCATTATATTTACTGATATTGAAGCTGATCGACCCTTCCATATTCTGTTTATAACATTTTTATAAAGATAAAATTTCATTGATATGAAAGGGCCATGTCTAGATAAAATTCTGTATGTGTGCTTAGTCTTTCTTGCTCATTTAGTCATTTTATTTTATTATCGATCTTCTTTTTCCAATCAGATCATAATCTGATTAGAGGTATGAGATATCTTTGCAATTCTGATATTACTTGAATATTAACTCAAGTGGTGCTGTGCACTTGTGCTTATTGCAACAACAGAGTGTATCGTCTGCATATATATGAAATGGAATTCTACCTTGTTTTGAAAGTTTGCATTAATGTGTGCGTCTAATTTTTCCAGTGAAGATACTGATATATGTTCCATGACCAGTGTGAATAGGAAAGATGATAGTGGGTTTCCTTGCCTCAACCTCTAGTTATGTAGATGCCGTAGCATACTTCAGAAGGAGAGTCATTCATTAAGACGGAAAAGGAGGTGGATGAAATGTACTCTCTCATTATCTCACACAATTAAGAAGAGACTTTAAAAAAAAAACGGAATTTTACGTGGTTCAGTCGATGTGACCTAATCCATAAATGCTTGCCAGATTCAGTTTGCTGTCAATACGTGATAAAAGATTACGGACACATTACTGATAGGATCGATCCTTAAATCGAACTGAGAAAACCGAGCAAAAATTAAGAACAAAACAGATTTACGTGGTTCGGCAATATGCCTACGTCCACGGGGTGTCTCCTCCTCTTCTTTTTCTCCCACAAAGAGTACAAGTAATTACAAGATACTTATATGGGAGATTAGGGTTGTCGTTTTGTGTTTACAACCCTAATACTCATTACAAGGCTTAAAGCCCATTTAACAGAATTAAACCTATTTAATTCTAATGGCTAATAAAAGACCTACATTAATTCTAATTATTCTAATTATAATTATTGTCCTTAATGAAAAACGTCTCCACACTCTAACAATCTCATCAAGTAAGCTTGTACCGGAGACACCCAGCGCCATCTCTCTAGGCGCGAAGACCAACTAAGGTCATGCAAAGCCTTAGTTTCTGTACGTTCACCACCTTTGTGAACATGTCTGTTGCATTCTCAGTACCGGCTATTTTCTTCAAATTCAATTGCCCTCTTCAATCTGCTCTCGAATGAAGTGATACTTGAGTCTGATGTGCTTTGACCTTGAGTGAAACACTGGATTCTTGGCTAGATAAATTGCGCTCTGACTGTCACACGACAGCACATTGTTAGTTTGCTTGTAGCCCAATTCTGTCAGCATATTTTCTAGCCACATCTTCTCTTTCACTGCTTCTGCAGCTACCACATACTCGGCTTCAGTAGTTGAGAGAGACACTATACTCTGAAGTTTGGATCTCCAACTAATAGTTGTACTTCCTATGTTGAACACATAACCTGAGGTACTCCCAAGGTTCGGGATGCGCCACCACCTGGAGCACTTGAGCTTTTGCGCGCAAAAGCGCGCCTTTGCGTCAGTGGCATTTTCGTAAATATATATAAAAAATAAAGGTTTTTCATATATTTTTTATATACCTAAAATATATCTACTTGATGGTTTCACAGTGGGTTTCTTCAAAGCTCTCTGGCCGGAACTAAAGCAAACAATCCTAACTTGTGTCAGACAGTTCTTCAACGGCAAACCCATATTGAAGTCGGTTAATCACACATTTATCACACTTATCCCAAAAAATACCACAGCTACCGAACTATCAGACTTCAGGCCAATCTCTAGTGTCAACTTAATTTACAAACTGCTCACCAAAATCCTGACTGACAGAATCTCCAAGGTCTCCTCTGAGTTAATATCTCCTCACCAAACAGCTTTCATAGCAGGAAGAAACATCTCAGATAACACCATCTTGGCAGACGAGATGGTACATGGCTTCGGGAGAATTAGAACTCCCAAAAGATGTTGTCTAAGTATCGATCTCAAAAAGGATTTCGATACAGTAAAATGGCAAGCAATCACGCACACCCTTGACGCAATGGGATTCAGCCCTTTGTTGTGCAAATTGGTACACAACTGTATATCCACAGCCTCCTTCTCGGTACTGGTTGAGGGATCCCCCACCCCCCCCCCCCTTCACTAATTTTAGAGGAATCAGGCAGGGGGGCCCATTGTCTCCTATCTTATTCGACTTGGTAATGGATAATCTTAGCAGACTAATAGAGAAAGAGATCAAAGATAAGAGGATGGATACTTATATCGTGAATGGAGCGATTTCCATCTCGCGCCTCATATATGCAAATGATGTGTTGATCTTCTCAAAGGCAAATCCCAAGTCTCTAGAAACAATCAAGAAAATACTAGAGACGTTTTCTAAATTCTCAGGCCTCGAGATTAATCAGGAGAAGAGCTCAGCAACCTACTCAAAAGTATGCATGAATGATCATTATCTGAATAACATTCTCAACTTCCTAACTAAATCCCTCCCTATCAACTATCTTGGTCTTCCTATTACCGGAAGAATGAAATCTCACGCGACATGTTGGAAGTTTCTAAATCCAATAGAAAAAATGTTAGCCAGATGGAAAGGGAGATGTCTATCTTATGCAGGAAGAACCCAATTAGTGAATTGGGTCTTACAAGGTAAATTTCAATACTGGGCAAACGGAACCACACTGCCATGCATAGTTATTAAAAAGATTCAGAGCCTAGCTTACAACTTCATCTGGGACGGGAGAAGAGGAAGTAGTTGGGAAAAAATGGCACTCCCAAAGAGCGAAGGCGGAATAGGGGTCAGAGATTTCTTTACAACTAATGCTTCAACATTGGTTAAAAGAACAGAGAGGATGTGGAGTCCTAATAACTCCATACTAGCAGACTGGATAAAAATTAGATACATCAAAGGAAGAAACATTGGGGAAATAGAGTGTAGGCCTACTCTGGACTCTCACATGTGGAAAACAATACTAGCTAATAAGGAAACAATAGGGAAATGTATAAACTGCCTGAGTAACTATAGGGTCACACAAATTGCCCCCTCCAAGCACTCAGAAAACATTAAGGCCTAGAAGCATCTTACAAAAGATAAATCTAGGGATATGGGCCAAAAAGTCTCCCAAATTCTCCATGTTGTTGTGGAGAATTAAAGTCAAGAGTCTGAACACTTTAACTAGACTGCAAAGCTGGGGACTCAACATAAATACGTCCTGCCCACTATGTGGAAATGAGGAAGAAACATTACAACACCTATACTTTAACTGCCATTACACTAGATCCCTATTGTTAGAATCCACTAGCTGCCTTAACAATGCTATTTGGACACTTAATGGGCAAAATCCCCCATCTCCCGCAATAGACATCAGGATAGGGGATATTATGGAAACAATACAAAAATTCACTCACAAGTCCAGTTGCTGAGGGGTACATTGGACTATGCTAGCATCTCTTTCCTGGCACATATAGTGTGAAAGGAATAGGAGATTAAAACAACACACCCTAAGGCCCCCAAAAATTGTCAGCAGAGAAATTATAAAGGATGTGAGCATTGCTTATGATTCTACATCCTATAAGAAACACAATCTTTCACAGATTGAAAAACAAGCTATACACTCATGGGAGTCCAACCTCTTGAGGCTTCAGTCCTTGGCCAGTTAGTCAGGGTCATAGTTGTATAAGAGATAGACAATGTTTTTACATTTATTGTACTTGCATTTCCCTATATTCTGTAATCTTGGGCTATGCCCAACCACTTTTCAGTAATGAAAATTTAATTTCTCAAAAAAAAAAATATCTACTTCATAAAATATATCAAAATAGTTAAAGTAGTTCAAAACACATAGACTAGTTCAAACTTGAAATACATAATACGATCTATAGATGATCTTGTGTCCTCTTTAGCCGTTTATAGAACAAATGATTTACATCTATAGGTTGAGGTTGGGGTTCACCCTCATTGTTTTCATTAAATTCAGCCATTTCGAAAACCCTAAAAAAATAACAAATTAATTATAAAAAAAAAACTCTAATCTCTGAAATGAGATGTCTGAACTCTGAAATGAGATGTCTGAAATGAGATGAAGAAAGAGATGAAGGAAGATAAAACAGAATAAATAAATAAATCCACATGCTAAGGGAGATGTGCTTGGCGCTTCTCCCTTCCAAGGCGCATGCTGAACTATGGGTACTCTTGCTACTGTCAAGGTCTCCTGCTAAATTTGCATCACAAAATCCACAGAGCTCTACCTGCTCTTTCTTGAAACACAGACCAACATCTGGAGTTTTCTTCAGATACCTAAGTATCCACTTCACAGCTTTCCAGTGCTCAACACCTGGATTTGATATGAATCTGCTGACAACTCCCACTGCATGGGCAATATCTGGTCTCGTGCAGATCATGGCATACATTAAACTTCCAACTACTGAGAAATATGGTATACTCTCCATCTGACTTCTTTCAGCTTCAGCTTTGGTGATTGCTCCTTTGTCAATTTAAAATTGGCTCCTAATGGAAGATCTGTCAATCTGAAATTTTCAAAACTGAATTTCTCAAGAACCTTTTCAATGTACCTCTGTTGACTCAGTTTCAAAATTCCTGAGGACTCATCCCGGACGATCCTCATGCCCAAAATCTGCTTTGCGGCTCCCAGATCTTTCATCTCAAATTCCTTTGAAAATTGTTTCTTCAGATGATTTATCTCCTTCATGTTTGCACTAGCAATGAGCATATCATCAACATAAACAACAAGAACAATATAGCAATCAGTCAACTGTTTTCTGTAGCAACAGGAATCCGTGTCACACCTCTTGAAGCCTATGGCACTGAGATAGCCGTCAAAATTTCTTGTACCACTGTCGAGGTGCTTGCTTTAGCCCATACAAACTCTTCTGAAGTCTGCAAACTAGGTTTCTTTTGTTGTTTGATACCTTGAACCCATCTGGTTGTGCCATGTAGATCTCTTCATCTAGGTCACCATGAAGAAAGGTTGTTTTCACATCCATCTGTTCTAAGTAGAGATTTTCAGCTGCAACTATACTCTGTTGAAAACCCTTGACTACAAGTCTTGCCTTATATCTCTTTCTTCCATCTGGTTCTTCCTTTAATCTGAAGACCCATTTATTCTGTAAAGCACGTTTTCCTTGAGGTAAAGGAACCAGCTGCCAAGTCTTATTCTTTTCAAGAGACTTAAACTCTTCTTTCATGGCTAGCTCCCACTTCTCAAAGTCATTTTGCACCTGAGCCTCTTCAAATGATTCTAGCTCTCCATTATCTGTTAGTAAGAGGTAGTTCGCTGAAGGATCCCATCTGTTTGGTGGCTTAGTTTGCCTAGTAGATCTCCTGACAAAATGTTGAGGAATTTCCTGTTCCTCATCCTCATCTTGAAGTTCAGGGTCTGCTATCTCCTCTGAAATGTCCAAAGGATTCTCTGCCGGTAGGCTCTCATCAACTTCAAACTCAACAAACTGATCATCTTCATCAGTTTTAGCACTATCCATCAGTTCGATCAATCCTTAAATCGAACTGAGAAAACCGAGCAAAAATAAAGAACAAAACAGATTTACGTGGTTCGGCAATGTGCTTACGTCCACGGGGTGTCTCCTCTTCTTCTTTTTCTCTCACAAAGAGTACAAGTAATTACAAGATACTTATATGAGAGATTAGGGTTTCTGTTTTGTGTTTGCAACCCTAATACCCATTACAAGGCTTAAAGCCCATTTTAATTCTAATGGCTCATAAAAGGCCTACATTAATTCTAATTATTCTAATTATAATTAATGCTCTTAATGAAAAATGTCTCCATACTCTAACAATTACAAGCTTATATATATGTAGACACTAGACATTAGAGTTTGTATAAGAAAATACATTAGATAAGTCTACTAGAATAATCTCCACCGGTATCCACTCTTCATATACATAGATTTCTGTGTTGAGATAATAACTTATTTCCCATTGCAAAAAATAGTCAAAATTAACAGAAATAACTAAAAATATGTATATCATATAGAATTAAAGAAAGAAGATAATTAAAGATAAAATATTAAAAAATCACCTTTTTATTGATATGAATTTCTGATGCTTCGGCGTTAGGAAGTAGAGCTTCTTCCAAAGAATCAAAATTTCTGCAAGTGATGAATTAAACTTTGGTGCGTTCCAGAAAGCACGGGAAGAACTCAAAAATATTGTACATACTACACATGATATCGATACCATACTGTATGATAGCATGTTCATTCTAACAAAATAAGCATATTATGCATGTTCTAACAAAGTAAAATCATAATGCAAATTGTGAAGATCACATAAAAAGTGCTAAGTAATATCAATAATATAGTCATGATAATTTGAAGTGAAATAAAAATTTGAGTCTGTGAGGATCGTTTTATAACAACACCAAGTGTCAACTTGTCTCAAACTCTTCAATGTCAAGAATAGGGGTCGATATTAAGTTATAAGTTATGAAGAAGTTGCTGGCAAATGCAAGACATTTTCCCTGAACTTTGAAAAAACATATACATAAAAAGAAAACAAAGAGTAGACAGGAAATGCCAAAAGCTACATGGAACAAAATCTCCAATCTTATTAATTATTATGCATCATTAGGCATAGATCTTTAGCATTGAGCTATTGTAATGAAGGAAATGTAAGATATATATAAGTTTATATCACTATGTAAATGATGCAGCCCTTATAAGTGCTTGCATTAATAATAGGCTCGATTCTAATCGAGCCTTGGATCAAGCCCAATAAAATGGCTTGGACTCTCATGGTAGACTTTCCACTCTTAAATCATGAGAGTATAAATATGAGTGGACCCTAAAGGTGGAGGCTAGTTGAGTTTTATTTTTACCCAAGGTATTTCTCAACGTGAACTCTTTCTTTTATTTATTTCCTTCCTTATTTCCTTCTTTATTTCTTTCTTTATTTCTTCCTTTATTTCCATTGCCACTACCATTCTTTCCAATTTCCGATTATTGATTATCCTTGGACTGGGATAATCGACCAATCTTCAATTGAATCTCAAGGGAGCTTAAACCCTAATCGAGAATTTACTGTTTCATTGTTTTTGAACTCAAGTCTGAGCAGAGTTCTTCCATTCTTTGAATCTATCCCCATAAATCGTTCAAGGCCTACATCAGTAAATCCCTAAAATGGTTTCAGATATTTGTTAAATCGTCCATCCCTAAAATTGACATTGAATTCTTCTTGCATCTTATATCTCAATTTTCAAAATTAGTAGAGTGAAATTCAATTATAAATCCAAAAAATAAAGATAAACGAAATATGTTTGCACAATTCACTAAAGCAGATTAAATATATGTTACAAAAATAGATTCACCAAACTATTAAAGCAAGTGGCATTTTAAAAGCGTACCTAATTTCAATAGGTAAAGACATTATTCTGACTAAGTTGATGAAAATAACAAACATGAACTCAGCCGATATAGAAAATCCTTCTGTAAAGCTTCTTATTGCCTGAAAATTAATTTGGAGAAATACTTTATTCTGTTATAATGTTATTAAAAGGTGTCTTATCTTCTCCATTCTTCTTCATCTCCGGTGGAATCTGATTCATAATACAACCACTCTTACATGTAATTTCTCCTCCGTCGATCTCCTTTTAGGATCAACGAGCTTCTTGGCTTAACTGGAGTATTTACAGCTTACGTTGACATCTACTTGATCTTATTTTCCAAAAAAAAATGGAAAGCAAATAAATACTTTCCAAATATTATTATTAAGAAAGTAGTTAGTTTACTTTATTAGTATTAGTGAATGGTTATTAATGGACATTAAATTAAATTTTCTCATTCTGACCAGATGTGCCATGAGAGTAACTCTAGTATGTTCCAGTGAAGGCCCCATTGAGAGGAGTGGTGTATTATTTTAGCAAACTTTAGTGATATCTCCCAGTCTTAGATCAGGTGAGGTGAGGCTAGATGGGTGGATGTTACGGATTTTTCAGATTGCCTGATTGAGAAATTCAGTGGTCTTAATTAGTAGGATCCTAGTGTAGGGACAGTTAAAAAATAGGTGTCTTATGGTTTCATCCTCCTGGCCACAGAGAAGGCAGATGGTTTAATATTTGAATTTCTCATCCCTTCAGCATAGACAAGGTCTTGATCTGTTGGTTCTTGATTCTCCACAATATTATGGAGAATTTGGTGGGCATGTGAGACTAGGGATGTACAACGAGCCAAACACCCAGATGATCGGGCTCGACTCGTTTAACTAAACGAACTGTTCGGGATCGGCTCGTTAATTTTACCCAAGCACGAGCTCGGCTTGTTTAGCTCGTTTATTTTTTTTTGTATAACTTTTTGTAAAATTTATTTATATTAATGAAAAATATATAATTTATGATAACTCATTTACATAAAATAACCTTATAATTTTATATAACTATTTATGAATAAGAAATCTATATCTACTTTAGAAATTTTAAGGATATAATTAATAATAACCTTATAATTATTAAATTAAAAAATATATTATATATTTAAACGATCTAAACGAATGAGCCAAACATCAATGTGTTCGGGCTCAGCTCATTTAGCAAGTGATCCCAAAAAAAACTCGTGAATTAAACGAGCCGAGTTCGAATGCGTTTATCGAACTCGAGCTTTATGTTCATCCCTATGTGGGACCATATACCAGGTACAACTGTGCAAGTGTATTCTTTTGTTTTCTAGCTTTGATGGACTCAATTATTACATTGAGTTTTTTTGGGATCTCTTGCTCAACGAACGAACCGAACATCAATGTGTTCGGACTCAGCTCGTTTAGCAAGTGATCGCAAAAAAAACTCACGAATTAAACGAGCCGAGCTCGAATGCGTTTATCGAACTCGACCTTTATGTTCATCCCTATGTGGGACCATATACCAGGTGCAACTGTGCAAGTGTGTTCTTTTGTTTTCTAGCTCTGATGGACTCAATTATTACATTGAGGTTTTTCTTTCCATTTCCTATTTTCCAAAGCATTGAGTCTCCAGCTCTACAGTCCACATATTGTTATGTTATTTTTTTGGAAGCTATTATCTCCTTCCATTATACAGAATCTATTATTGGCTTGGTTCTGATCTCTTGGAGGGCCTTCCCTTCGATATATCTATTTTACATCCATGTGGGTAGCAATGAGTGTTTCTCCCAAAAGGTAGCAGTCTTCTTGATAAGGGTGGCTTTATCTATTGTTGGTAAGTCCCTGACCCCTAGTCCTCGTTCCTCTTTAGTCTTTAGGGAGTACCATTATTAACCAAGGGATTCCTTTTCTTCTATCCCAAATGAATTGGTATGATAATCTTTTAATTTTCTTGTCAATAGACATCTATTCTTTAACTGCCCCTACACTAGGTTCCTACTAATTAAGACCACTGAATTTCTCAATCAGGCAATCTGGAAAATCATTAACACCCACCCACTAAGCCTCATTTGACCTAAGACTGGGAGATAATGAGATATCACTGCAGCTTGTCAAAAAATGACTACCACTCCCCTCATTGGGGCCTGCACTGGAACATGCCAGGGGGGGCTCGCATGGCACATTTGGTCAGAAAGAAACAGAAGATTCAAACAGCATGTACTCAAACTTCCTGAATCAGTCCTCGCAGAGATCATCAGAGACTTCAGATCATCTTTTAAAGCAGACATCTTCAAGAAAAGTTGTGGCTCGCAAATGGAGAAGATAAAAATGCAGGTTTGGAAGATAAACCTCATAAGGCAACATGTTTAGTTACTAGATTACTAAATGTAATTGGCTAATTGCTAGATAGGAGGGAATCGATGGGCAATAACTCATCCCCAATTTTCTTTTATTTCTTCTCCAATATATACTTGAGGATATTATCCTTCATTAATGCAATAAGAAAATTTATTTTTGCTAAAACAAAGAATCAAGGAGGCAGATCCCTTGAGCCCAGTATGTATATTTTTTTGCAAGAATCCAATTGACTGGCCAAATGCTTCCTCTTTATTATTTATCATCGATTTGTAATTATCTGAATTCGAATATGGATAAATATTGTGTTAATATTATATTTAAAAAAATTATTGTATATTAATAATTTAGGTTTTATAATATATTAAAAATGTTATTTGTAGGTACTTCTACAAATGTTATTCGGATTCAGATGTATTCAAATTCAAATCATTTTAGTCGAATTTGAATTTAGATACAGAAATAGAAATCAGAATACTAATTGAATGAATACGGAATTACGGATTATTCAGATAATAACATTTGATATTATATCTTGATCTTTTTAGAGACGAGATGGATTTTTTTCTTCTTTTGGGGTATTGTGTGTGAATAGAGATTAGGGGTGTTGCGGTGCCTCACAAGTAAGTTGCGAGTGTGTGACGAGGATATGCCAAAGTCAAGTTCAACCTCAAGATTGATTCCTATTTTGTGTTTGGCACTTTGGCGTATTTTTGGTTAATATAGATATCTGATATAATACAAATATATTGCCTTTTCAATAACTAACCTGTGATGAAGAAAAAATGGTAAATACATGAGAAACCTCCAATAGAACTTTCATGATCCACCAAAAGCAAAAGACCGGATTGCAAAATATGAGTGACCAATAATCACATCTAATGAATAACACTACTATCATCTGAAACACAATCCAGGACCAATGTCAGAATCATAGAATATTATGAAACTAATAACAGCATTGCTAATGACATAACATACCCATAGAACAAATTCAGAACAGCTAATAAACCAGTGGTGATATTTAGAAATGTGTCCATGAAGGCTATCCTTAATAAGCAAAGATATGTTAAAAAAAGATGCACATGCACCGAAAATGGGAACAAGTAATAAGAACACCATCAAAATATGTGTCCTGGTAACCTATACAAAGAAAAAAAATCAATTAAATAAAAGAATATCATTGCCTAGGACCGATTTCTTTTGGAAATAAATAAATACTGATATATATCCAACACATGCAAATTTCTCTTCAACTCTTCAATGTATATTGTAAATTTCTTCAAATTTTGTGGACACTTTTCCTATCCATGTGAGGTAAAAATAGTGAAACCGCCATTTTGGATATCACCAACCTCTATAAATGAATTCGACTTCAAAATAAAGATATTAATATGTGTCCATATTCAAAATTTAATAGTTATTATATTTGGCACTTTGGGGTCCATAATCTTTTACATTTTTTACATAGTTCCATTTAAATTTATCAAATCAAATATGCAGATGCAACATGGCTATTTGGTATGGTCCGTCTGTTCTTTTAAATATTGAATATTGGAAAAGGTTTCAAAATATATTATAAATCTTTTTCTCTATGTATGGTATTATAAAACTGTTTTGAAAACCTGCTTATCCTGTTTTGACCAATGCTAACTAACCAAAGACGTTCATTAAGATAAAACAATCAACATTTTCATAAGCTATAAAGTATTTATCAACGTCCTATAATTTATCAGCATTAAGCCATCAACCATGTGATTTACTGATTTATGGAAAGTGACCAAGTTCTAGTCTTCTAGAGTTTTTGGACGGCATTAGCATGTTTATATTTCAATGTTTCCACTAAATGAAGTGTGGTTTTTTTATGGTGGGGAGTTGTTTAAAATTGCAGTATGATTCATTTTTTTAAATGGAAACAAAACTAAAAGAAAGATAAAACATTAATAGAATAACGATTAACAAAGCTTACTTCAGACTGATAAAAAAACACTAAAATTCAGACATATAGAATAAATTTACGGAAGCCACTCTTACCCTGGATTCTTGGTAGCCCCGCATTTTGTATCCAAGCACGATGATCATGAATATCGTCACCAAATTGGGTCCAAAACCTAACACCGTGATCAAGTTCTTAAGGAAAGAACGACATTTTCGATTCTCAAAGAGTCGAATACTGCGACGATCATCAACAGCGAAATGAGATCGCACAACAAAAAACAGCAATACTTGAATGAATACAAAAAAAGGATATATGTTCTCAAAACAAGTCGAGAAAAGTTTCCGGTCTCGGTCCCATATCTGTGAAAACAGCAAAAAAAAATCAGGATCGTGCATTCAATATGAAAGAAACCGGAGGGTGGAGAACTGCTGAAATGGTGGTGATCCAGAAAGAGGGATTGTTACCGGAGAATCGGAGCAGATGAGGTACATCGTCTTTAGCGGTTACAGCAAAGTGGGAGAATGTAAAAAAAACAAGCGACGGGAACTGACCAACTGGTACTGAGGGGAGCAGGTGGTAAAGTGAGACAGAGGAATACTTTTGCATGAAAGATAATGGCAAATTCTGTAATTATTGAGTCTATCGCGAGGGTATTTCGCGACATATGGAAGATGGTGGAGAGCAATTGCACTTGGCGACTTGCACTTTATCTTTTCCCCTTTTTTATTCTTTTTGGGGGAAATTTTTTCTTTTTCAAAGGAATCTTCTTCTTTTTTTCTTTTTGAAAAAAAAAAAAGACAAACAAGCCAAAAAATAACGATAAAATATTTCCCATTAAAGTTTCTTTGAAACTAGATCAGAAGGTATATGTTATTTCTCTCTTGGTTTCCTATAAGACTTCATCCACGATCGCGGGCACTGTCTGGTAAAGTCAACCACTGATCTAGAGTGTGTTTAACCGAAAACGCAAGTAGATGAGACGAGGAGAGGGGGAGGAGGAAGACGCGATTTTAGAAACTAGGGTTTCCTGTTTTGTTATATTAACGAATGTAATGAGTGCAGCGGAAAAAAGATGAAAATGTTTAGGGTTTAAAGTTCCTATATATATATGTGCTATTGGGCCTTAAGATTGAGTCGTGAGACTATAAATAAATAGTAATTAGATTAATATGAAATGCTTGAATACTGTCGCTTTCCGGTTGATTATCGCTGGCATTTCAATGCTATGTTTTTATGGGATTTTTTGAAACTGGTACAATTAAAGAGAATGTTGATATCTTTGAGCATTTCCTTCTGTATCACTCTAGTAGTGGTTTGCTTCGTCCTTCCTTCCAATGCTTGTTCCGTTCGATCCAAGGAAGCCCTCATGCCGGAATTCTCTTTGTTAGCTTATATAGACCCTCCACTAGCTAGATCTCCAATACGAACATCAGTATTTGAAGGGTCATTGAACTGGATTATATATCTTCCATATGGCTGGCTCCATAATTGAACAAATCGGTTGATGGCATGATGCAGTGATTTCCTATTTGACTTGCTAATCAAGTAAACTCAGGAAATTTGACTCTCAAACAAACTTGTATAGTAGTTCTCTTTGGGTTTTTTTTTTTTTTTTTTTTTTTTTTTTTTTTTTTTGAAGATTTCAACTCTGGAAAAAAAAGACCGGAGTCCTTAATAATTAGATTCATTGAACTCTCAAAGTTAGATGCCCGGAATCCCTAGATCCGTCGTCCCTGCATGGCTACAACATATACTGAAACTTGGTAAACGGTAGTGAGATGATGAGAATTGAAAAAACTCAAAAGTATTAAAATCAAAATGACGTCACCGTTGGAAGATAGAGACTAGAAAAGGCGTCGTGACCTTCCAAATCGAGAAATCTAGTCATTGTCTCCAATATCGAGGAGATTCACGGATCATAAATCAATGCTGACGAGAAAAGAGAGGAGCACACAACGACGACTTCACGGGAAAACGATACCATAGATGATAGAATGATAGATGCAGTGGCCGTTAAGTGCGCTCTCTCTTCTGTCAGCGTTGATTACTTGCAAATCGATCCAATATGACCCAACTGATCTGGTAGAATGGTACATATAGTCAAACATCTGACAGTATACACGTTTTTCACATCACATGAGACTATGAAAACGTTAAAAAAAAACAAAAATGTGAGGATTTTATTTTTCCAATTTTGGGAGGAAAGCGAAACCGACAGAGAGAGAGAGATCTAGTAAAGTAAATGGTCATAAAGACGTAGTAATGGTTTTATTGTTTTTGTCCCCTTTGGCAAATGCCGTTGATTTATTGATCTGGATTGTTTCTATTTTTAATAACTTAATTTCCAAATTGAAACAATAGATAACAATAGAAACAGTTTGGTTGGTTTAACAGGCGTAAGCCTTCACGATTTCGTGAAGACCCAATATTCTCATTCAGATATGCATTCCATAAAACGTATTACATACGGCATATCGTTTACCTGATCGTAACTCTTCAATAATAAAGTAGAGACTCATCAAAATGGGCATTCATTGTATCATCCCGGTTGCATGTTGTAAAAGTATCTTCTTCCAAAATACCTATAGAATCAAATCCTCTACTATCCCTCCCATTCTTGCTACAATAATGTTTATGGCAAAATAAGTAAAGCAAGAATACGGTTCACCCAAGTTCATCACTCTACCTGGGCTGATTCAATTTTAGGAGGGTTAAGGATTCTAGGAGTGCTGACTGGATAATCCTTCTCTTGCATCCGCCTCCAAAGAAAATAAGCCCCCTCAACCCACCCAGGGTTGACAAGGAATTTTTCATTCTCAATGGCCCATCTAGATTTTCTCGTTCCCCTGTCATTAGAAATAATATGGGTTATTGATAGATCTACTTCGGTGTAACATTTTGCACCCAACTGTTCACACATCCTCCAAATGCGATGATCTTCTCCTCGAGATTCAGATGGAAATATGTGGCTGAATACCAACTTGCATCCTTGCAAGATTTCTTGCCGAACATTTCGAAGAACCTGCGAAGCATGATCAAAAATGATAAAGGAAACAACAGACATGTTACTACGTCGTCAAAAATAATAGAAATCAAAGGAAACAATAGAATACATGCTTTTTCTATAAATGTTCACACTTGACTTTAGATTTTTTCAAGCATGATAAATAATTCTAAGAATGACAGAAGCATTAATGATTATATGCTGGGATTTATGTACTCTAAAATATTTAGGAATCTCTTATCCTCATCAAATGCATCCTTATATTAATCACTTTTCTAGAAATCTATCTCAGAATTCCAAACAAACGATCTTAAAATTATTGAGGATTAATTGTCAATAAAAACTTCTTCAAAAATATCAGTATTTAGTGACAATACATGCTTACTAATTTTATTATCATATATTTAACACACTTCAAAAACTAGTAAAATAAAAATATGCAATAATAAAGGTGGTGTATGAAATTAAACAGTCATAGATATTAGGAAGTCTGTATGCAACAATAAAGGTGCTTTGCGATAATTAGTTAGCATAAAAGCCATACTAGTTTTTTTTTGAAGCAGTTAAATTTTTTCATTAAAATAATGAGGGGCAATCAGGCAATGTCCAAATTAAATTGGAGAAACAAAATAAGATAAAAAGAGAGATGTTAATAGTGTATAAAAAGACCGTGTAAATGTATATTTAATTCCACCAAGAAAATACTGTCTTTGAATTAGGAATAGTACATAACACATCAGGACAACTAAATTAAGAATAACTGAATAAGTAGCTACTAGCTTGCCAGAAATCTCTAGTGAGATAATGTGGATGGTTTCATAATTATTATTTGAAAAGTATTGATAAAATATATGGGGAAAAAACTGATGCAGAACATCTTAATGCATTATATAATAAGAGTGCTTATTATAATTTTCAGCATGCCAATAAATGCCTCAACCCTGGAATTAATAGCATTGGGTCTCAGCATGCCAATAAATACCCCAACCCTGGAATTAATAGCATTGGGTTTCAGCATGCCAATAAATGCCCCAACCCTGGAATTAATAGCATTGGGTTTCAGCATGCCAATAAATGCCCCAACCCTGGAATTAATAGCATTGGGCCTCAACTGAAAGGACACACTCCTGAACAGACCCAAGCTTGGCTCGAGATGGCTCGAGCCATTATGCTTCACCTTTGAAGCCATTTAGACTCACATTGTGGAGGCTGTCCACTACACACAATGTGAGTATAAATACCAAGTGGACCCAAAGGAGGGTTACTTTTTGCTTGATATTTGTGAGATATATTTTCTCTCTCTTCTCCTTGTGACTTTCTATCTCCCAATTCTTCTTCTTTTTTTCTTCCTTTTTTCTGTAATTGGTGGATTCCAATCTGATTTCTTCCCTCTCTACTGATAATCAAGAAGAGAATCATCACTCTTCCCACCCTTCAGAACAGAGTCACATTGTTCTGCATTAGACTCATTCTATCAGAAATTGCCTCATCAAAAAAAAATCAGAAATTGAGTATTTGTAATGACAGGATAAGTTACTCTATAATCCACTTCCAGATTCAGATCTGGAAATACTCCCACACAAGAAAAGGTGACACTCACATTCACTTCACTAGTAATTATGTTCTACTGATATTCAGATCTGATCTGAATATCTAAACAATCAAAAGAACACTAATTAAGATCAGAAAATAAGAATTGAGATTATTGATGACTTGGTGACTTCTATTGATGGTAGCTATTCTATTACACTCGTACAATTGAGATTGCACTGTATAAATAGTATATATAGTGTAGTATTAACTTGGGCCCATTCTAAGTTAATGACTCATAATTGGCCCAATAAGGGTACCAATTAAATAGTCTCCAACAGCACTTATAACTCCCATTAACATGCATAAACCTTAACATGAAACACCTCAGCAAGGTCAGCACAAGATAATGACAAAACTCACCAGTCTTACATCTGAACCATTCAAATTATCTTCAGAAACCTGATTAGAGAGGCATTGTAATCAGTAGATTGAATTCATTTGGTGGAGAATAATTGGAATGCTAAAAAGTAATTCCATGCCTAACCATAGTAAAAAAACATACCGTATCATAAAACATATGGTGAACACGCTTCAGAACTGTCAGAATACTATAGAGAATTCCATCTGTCTCACTTTCATCTTCTTTGGCAAGTAACAGAGGTTTAAAGTTGGAATTAAACTGACGAGAACTAGAGCTAAAGTAATGATATCTTTCCATTAAAATAAGATTTTGCTTATGTTTTTGCCACACCTGCAATGAGAAATAACGAAAGCATACTAGCTTTAATAAGAAGATGAAAACAAGAGAAATATCACAATGTGTAAAAAAGTAAACAACAAAAGAATAACAGAAACAATATGGAAACAAAGATGACTGGATGAAATAAAATAAAAGCACAAAGTTTTTCAGATGGTTAATAATAATAGTAAAACACAATTTACTTTTGTGAACTATGAATAGGAATCCAGGTGTCATATTAATTGTCGTTGTGCACTATTTCACTATTATAATATCATATCAGAAAGAGTCAGTATGTGTGAAACCACAATTTCTGTGTACGCCAAATTTAAGAAATCACTGACTTACAGCCTCAGTATCATCAAGGATCACAACGGTGTTTTCAGCACCCAACACTACATCAAGACCTTTTTGGTATCTCTGTGTGCAATCAGATTGACAAATAACTTTTGAATGGAAGTATACTTCACTGGGATCAAGAATCTTAGCTATTTCCAGTGCATAAGATCTTTCGGCCATGGTATATATGTACATCTCATACATATTACTTGCTTCACTCAAAAAGGTGTGCACATACGGTCTCAATTTTGTTAGAAGATGCATGGAATCTAACCTGAACAAGCTCCTTTTAGGGTCACCTATATGTAATACAATAAGACAATCAAGCTAAAAAAAGAATAATAAAACAAAAGGACTTTTTATGTTTATCTGTGCATTAAGAAAAATGAAGAACTCGACACTGACAGAAACATGGAAATTGATTTATTTGAAAACATCAAATCAATGAAAGACAGAATCATTAGAACCAGGGAGAGAACGTACTACTGAAATACTCATAATAGATAATACAAAAAAACTTTTAAACTTTGACTATTTTATAACAAAGATGGCAAATCGTATTTATCACACTGAAAAAAAACTCAGGTCATACCATGCATTGGATCTATTTTTCTCAGCAAAAGATCTTCTTCGAAGGATATATCTACGTATCGGGTTGAATTAAGCAAAGTATGGTCCAAATCCAACACAAGAATGAGTTTTTTTTTATGAAACAAATTCTTTAAATCAATTTCACGCAATCGTTGGATTTCAGTGGGACGTACTGTCAGACCCTGCACATACAGAATATAATCACAATCAATGCGAGACTTTTGTCATTGTGAAATATATGACTAGGGATTCAGGAACAAAATATATTCTTCATTTTGTTTGAGGATTGAGGACCATTAATATTGAAAAATTCAACATTATTGCACAAAGTTTTCAAATAAACCAAAACATATAAGATGATCTGGTTATGTCTTAGTTCCATAAAAGTAAAGATTTCTATATGATTACCAAATCCAAAATTAGGTTTTTGGAAAAAGACATGACAAATCCATATATTATTCATAGAAAAATGAAGAAAACTGAACGGTTCAAACTCCATAAAAAAAGAATCTCAAAGAAAGATCAACGCCCCATGTTTCCAATAACCTCGCGAATATAGCCAAATGCAACTCCAGAACCATCATCTTCGATGGGCTTTCCACAATTCACACACAAACCTTTATAAAGACCTGGATGAGGACATCCTCTCTTTGAGAGAAGGTCATTAACAATTGCTGAGAAAATAACACACATGAGAAGAACAATTCGTAGTAGTGATGATAATTGATAAAAAAAGTATACATTAAAGAATAAAGAAAAGCTACCATCTTTGGTATATTTTAAAGTTTAAACATCTTGAATGATTAAATACTTAAGTTTAAATAAAAAGTATTTTTTCATCATGGAAACTAATGAAGCAACTTTAACGATTAAAAATTAATTGTTTAAATGTTAGGTTAATTTTTTCCTCTTAATTCTAAAAGCGAGGAAATGATTTATTTATGAAATTTGCATATCAAAATTTTTAAAGCACAAAAACTGCATATACTGTCTATATTCTGCCAACCACATAAGTAAATAAAAAGATTTGTTTCACAAATAAATTCAAAGAACACTAGAAATTTTGACAAAGACTCATGGTTTAAAAAGCGCAAGCCATTGCATGATGCACTCGTGCACGGCCCTGGAGAAACGTGCAGACTGTAGAGAGCAGTAACCTAAGAAAGATTCGGGATGGAACCGGGTATGGATCCTCCTGAATCCAGTTTAATTAAAATAAAACAGATGAAATATAGCAAAGAAATCGTAGTTTCTTCACTATCTACTCCCACCACCGTTCCCAACTGCTCATGTAATCACCAAAATCCTTTGGTGAGACTCGCTTTCTACTTCGTTTCACTATTTCTAGTGGTAAAAAAATATAAACTATAGATTGGCCGGTTCAGGCAACCTATTTTCTATTTTTGCCACTGGTTAAGGAAACTTCTAGATCATCTGAACATCCAGGATCGTCAACTTGTAGTGGACAATCATTACCTTTTAACAATCAAGAAGATGCACATAGGTTTGAAAGAACCTATCAAAGAAGCCGACAGAGGATAACTAGATCAAAAGTATTAGTATGGACTTATGTTTGTGTTTTGTCTTATGTATGAGCTTACGTTTACATATTATATGACTATTATCATAACTAAATTTAAAATTTTAAGAATTGATAGATTTTTTTTGGGTGCATTATGTACACAAAATGCCTAAATACACTAAGACAAGAGTGGCCAGCACACATTAATCTATTTAAAAACCTTAATTACTAAATAATAACATGTGTAAACAATAAAATAATCCATCAAATGGAAACCCATTTTAATTGATTGTGCAATGACATTTAAGGAAATTTAATGACATTGTAAACTTGGCATTAGCCTTATTCTAATGAAATTTAATTGCTTCAAAAAAAAATGACATTTAAGGATTGAACCTGATTTCGATTTCAGAGTTACATCTATGTTCTCAATTTTACACCTTTTGATCCTGTAATTCCATTGAGAAGAATATTTCAATTCATATCACAGAAAGATGAAATGACAAATCAACCGACAACCAAATAAATACTACATGGATGGCCTTCATCAAGATATCAAATATAACTATCCTTAGTAAAGTGACCGTCACCTTACATGAAAATATTTAAAACATGTAAAAACTTTTTTTTTTTAAGAAATTAAATTTTCATTACTGAAAATTGGTTGGGCATAGCCCAAGATTACAGAATATAGGGAAATGCAAGTACAGTAAATGTAAAAACATTGTCTATCTCTTATACAGCTATGACCCTGACTAATTGGCCAAGGACTGAAGCCTCAAGAGGTTGGACTCCCATGAGCGTATAGCTTGTTTTTCAATCTGTGAAAGATTGTGTTTCTTATAGGATGTAGAATCATATGCAATGCTCACAACCTTTATAATTTACTGTTTAGTACAAGCTAAATAAAGAACTAAAGAAAGTTTAAAAGAAATAATGCAAGCCAAATTGAAATATACTCAAGTCTCAAGATTATCTATTTTCTATAACACACGTTTATGCTACGATAAATTAAGAACTAGCTGGTTCAATTTCAGGATGTGAAACAAAACAAATTCTAAGGTTCAAAATATGCTAAATTGAAAAAGACATCCACCCAAATTTTCAGCAGAAATGTGGACACTCGGTATTCATCCCTTGATTCCCTTCAACTCTCTCTCTCTACTAAATTTAAATCAAGATTTCAAAGAAATTTTCTTCTTTTTTCCTGATTAAATAGCACAACAAATGCCAGAAATACACACTAACCAATGGAAACTTACTATTCTCAAACCCTCAATCGCAACCTTTGAAGAAAACGCATGCAACACCAAATCAACAGTTCACAATGTATTTTAAAAATACTCGATCTAGGACATTTGGTTATGAATTATGCAGGAATAAACTCAATTATTCAAAACAAAAAACTATGTACCTGCGATGCCCTTCTTCATCGGCCTCTTGCCCTTCTTCATCGGCCTCTTGCTCTCCTTCCTTATTTATCTCTTTCTCTCCATCGGTATCTTCGTCCTTGTCACTCCCTGCATTACTGGAATCTCTACCAAGAGATTTATTGGACGAAGTGGATGAAGAGGAAGAAGAATTATTCATAGCAAGATCGAGCTCAAGCGCAGCAACGAAATCATCACTGCTGCTAGAGGAGTGCACGGGCGACTCTGCCGTAAGGCTCATTCTCGAATAATCAAATTAGAAATGGAAAATAGTCCATAGAGTAACTGCGTAGAAATTCCCCCAAATCGAGCAAGAATAAAGGTGGGTCTAGGGTTTTGGTGAAGTCCGAACTAAGTGTTTAAAAAAGGCCCTTATCGTGAGAAGAAAAAAATCGAAAAAGGTCAAAGGAAATTTTAATCACATTTAAGTTTTAACCCAAACCCCAAAGGCCCTAATAAAAAAGGGAGAAGATCGGGTGAAACTGTGAGAGACTGAGAAGTTAATCTCATTTTAATTTAGAATTAAGTTAATCTTCGTTTATATTTTAATCGATGGTTTAGATTGAATTCGATTTTTTATTTTTAAAAATTTAATTATAAAACTCTAACATTATTAATTTATTATATTACAAAATACAAATAATTAAATAAAGTAAAATTAAAACATATCTTGATCTTTTCCTCTCCATCGATATTTTGATCTCACCGCTCCCGATATCTAACTCTTTCATTTCTTGATTTCGGATCTTAATCTCCCCGTATACTGATATCTTGATCTTCCTTTACTAATATACATCTAAAAATCGACTCATTCATTTTTTGATCTTTTCATCCCAAGTAACCACTCTTTTGTATTTTGCTTCGGAGTATTACAAAAAGAGTTGTTGTCACTTTTTAAAGACATCTATGATAAAAGTATAAGAGATTAACTTTCTGAGATAGCGTATCTAGTTACTGTATAACTAGAGAATACTTAAGTTATATAGAGAATAAAAATAAAAACAGAAGCAAAAAAAAATGAACAAAAAACTTATTGATTCTCTCTCATTAGTTATATAGTCTTTTTTTTTTTTTTGCAAAAAAATAGCTATATTTAATTAGTTATTGTATTGTTTTTATTTTTTTAATGAAATTTAATTATTTAAAAAATAGCTATATTTTTCAGATCCAATATGTTTTTTACTCACATTTTCCGATTCTTAAACAAACTCTTGATTCTTGAAAATTTAATTCGACCATGAATTTAGAATTTAGGTAAAGAATTTATAATTTTTTGATTTACTTAATTTACTTGATTTCGATTAATTCATTTTCATAAAATATGATGGTCGTTCATTTTTTACTTTTACTTTCGAGATATGAAATTTTATTCCAGGTGAAAACAGTGAGACGAAAATATTTTATGAAATATCTTATAAGAACCGTTTCTTATTTATATAATTGATAAAAAAAATCTTTTTTGAAATTTAAAGTTCGTCTAATCCTGGTCTTTAATTGTATAATTAAAAGAGAAGATCCAAAAAAGTAAATATCAACTATTATATACTTAAAAGAACTTAATATTGACAATTCACAAGTGTACATTTAAAATTTCATTAAAACAATTCCAATGTTTCATTAAAAAAAATCAAATTGCCCATTATCAATGTTTCAAAGAGTAGAAAAAGAGTCATGTAGAAGGGAAAATATCTGGTGAGAATAGCTCTCAAAATATTCTTTATGAACTTCAACCTTCACCTTTTTTATTGAATAATCAAATTCATATCAGTGCCAAAAAATAAAAGGTGTGATTTTCACACTTATATACAATTCAAAAGGTATGTATATTGTATGTATTTTAAAAAATGGAAATTTTTTGTGACAGATCAAAACTTTTCCAGAGAGTTAATTGTGGTTCGACTTAAGGAGGAACTGAAATTGGAAGTAGAGAAGACCCATGCCGGAGCGGATGAACCATCGGTGACCAAGGAATCACGACGGGAGCAAACTACTAAGAATAGCGATTATGTCTATTATTGGTTAATTAGTAGTTATTAAGGTTCTTTAGTAGTTACATTGTAATTTCATTTGTCAAACTAGCATTGACTAATTAATAACTCTTTAAATAGCCAAGAGTATAAATAACAAATCATTAAAGTAAACAACCAATTCTAGTTTCCCTCCACCAGCTCCCTAAGGAGATTCTTTTCCAACCTCCGACTCCATCAAGGAGATTTCTGTCGGTTGCGCTCTCCGTTCTTAGTTTTCATCGTGGCAGTCCGTTACATTTTCTTTCTTCTCGTGATTTTATCTATTTTAACTTTACAATAAGAAGGTTAAGTTCAACTAACTTGTGTCGGTGCATCGTCAGTCACCCTGGTATTAAAAATATACTCTTCTCTGCAGAATTTTGTTGATTCCGTGAAGGTTGTTGAGCCATGATTTGGTTCGAGTAGTAATACCAGATGCATCGAATTTTATCGCTAACTCGTATAAATTTGATATTTGACACTTCTAAGACTAACTTAAAATTCCCAGGATAAGCTTTTCTGCTTCATTAATTGACCACCATTTTTGTTTGCCTTTTCATTTTCTGATTCCTTCTGGGCTTTTTTCATCTCTAATTGAATCTGCTTCAGGTTTTCTTTATGTGCTTGAACAAACAATCTTACAAAATTTATAAGTGTGGCCACAACTGAACACCAAAAAGATGGCAATTGAATTTAACCATGGAGATTTTATTGGTGTGAATCTTGAAATAAAATATATATTAATCACCTTGTTCAAATGGGCAACGTGCAGGATCTTCTCCAAAATAATGAGCCAATGCATCAGCATTTCTACCCTGTATGTCAATCATTCACTCAATTAATCATCTAACAAATGAATAAGAGAATAATGAATATTCATTTTCAAACTCAAAGCCAATGGAATATACATACCACTCCAGAGTATTGTGAAGTCAGGGTTCTAACTTCACCTACGGCAGAAGTAATGAAGTCCTTCAAATTCTGAGTAATTATTGCAATCCAGTTAGAAACAAAACTATACAAGAAGTACAATGCTATTCTAAAATTAAATAATGTTTCAACCCCTTGATAATTATGAATCTAGGCACCTTATAGAAAGTCTTCGATACAGGACCATCATTTTCAGATGCAGCAAATTCTTGTTCAACCATTTCTATTCCTTTGTTGATCGATTGCATTTCTTCAGCCAAAGTTTTCAACTGTATCTGGATGATAAATTATTGGTAATAATACAATTGGAGATATTATTGCCATAATTAGCGAATTAGTACAATTATGTTATAGAATCTTTTAGAAGCTTTAGCATCTGTATTATATAATTAGGGCGTGTTTCACCTGTGAACGTCCGCAGGTGAATGCGCGCTGCGGGTTCCGCAGACGATCACCGGACGAGCGTTCCGACATCGCGGACATCGGATCCGACAACACGGACTTCGGTTCCGACACCCTCGAAATCCAACATCGCCGGAGTTCCTCTCATCCGTCGGATTTGTAATCCGATGAAGGAGAACTCATCTGCAGCCCGCATTCACCTGCGGACGTTCGCAGGTGAAGCGGGCTGTATATAATTATATATAGGGTATGCCAATTACGGAAAAGGATCACAATTGACATGCCTCCGTGAATAGAGGAAACAGAAATAAACATGCCAGACCTCTTACCAGAAATACTAAGCTTCAGATACATTTCATCTCTGACTCCACCAGGCAATGGAGATGAGAAGGAAGGTGAGGTGGAGAAGAGTAAGGTTCACCTAAATCCAAAATATCCTAAATCTACTCGATTAGCTATTTAGCTCTAACATATCAAGAATGGACGATGTCTGATTCATCATTCATATACCTTAGATGCACATTCCAAGCAGTTAAGATCATCGGGAAAATCAAGAAGTTCTGGCATTTTCTCAGCAATCACCTAATATATTAATTCATTAGAAAAAGCGATATTATGCAAAATCTACTGGTATAAAATTGAGGATGAAAGTAATTAATCACATTTGTCGATATTTTCAAAGATGAGAGTATCAATGAAATGGAAAAGCAGGTACCTTACATAGATAATTCATGAGAGTCATTCTACTGTTGCGCGCACGTGTATCTTTAAGTTTAAGAAGGCTATCCAATCTAAATCCAATGGCACAACCTGAAAAATGTTCAGATATTAACAAAAAAATTATTTATTAAAAAAATCCACATGGGTATCATAATTTTTATTTATTCTTGGTTATTTAAATGGAATCAAACAAATAGAATATTCACCCCTAGCAGTCCCTTGATTTAAAGCATTTCCCAATGAAAGGATTGCTTGCATAATTCTTTCCAGCTTGGTAGAATTTTTTATCTGTTTAAATTAAATGGAAGTAGAAGTGAAGTGCATGATTCCATTGCTTGCGTGAATTATTTATTTATTTTAAATATAAAAAATGAAAAAATCTGGAAATTGAAAAAAATACCTCTTCAGCTGCTGAGTTCACAATGCTTAAATTTTCGCTAAGGTCGTTAACCTGCAAAATGGGGAAAGTAGTTTAACAGTTTAACAAATAAGAAATAGGATGAGTGAATAAACAAAATTCATAAGATAAATGTAATTCTTACATGTGATCGAAACTGGATCTTGAAAGAGAATGCTTGAAGCTTAGCTTCCATCCGGGGTACTTTCATAACCTCTAGGAAGAACTAGAAATAATTTAGAAATGATAAAAATAATTCAAAACCAAGTTGGTATATTCCGACTTAGAAGCTTTCAAGTAAAATCAATTTATCATGTATGGGTAATTCTCATGTATGGGTAATTCTCATGTATGATTTTAAGTGATTTCTGCCATACAAGAAGAGTAAATATCTACATTCTCATTTTTAATGAATAATAATGATACATGGATACTACTTTTAGCATAAATTTATTATCGGTAAAATAGAGATGGAAATGTGAAGAAATACAAAAGCTGTAGACATACCTGCTCACATTTTCCTAAAGATTCTTTATCTCCCTTAAACCCCTAGTAGAAAAATAGAATGCACATATAAGTAGACAGATAGAAGTATGGACAACGAACAACAATAGATTAAATGTAAAAATTGAATATCAATTTACTCTCTATACGAACTAAAAAGCAAGAAATGATTATTAAAAATAAAAGAGTACACCTTAAGTAGGTCCATTTCTTCTTTTGTTGGACATGACTTTATGAGATTTTCCACTTGATCAATATCCAAAACAGAATCATCCAAGGAAAGAACCGAATTCTATTCAGAATAGAGAGATAACTCCAATGTGAGAAGATTTGATGAGAATAATCAACTATAAGAACCCACAAAATATAAATCCAGCTACCATCAAATCAGGTAATGGCATTTTAATCGTTGCAAGCATGATCCCACAGTTATTTGCACGTCTTATATCAATCTGCAATAAACAATGATATTATACTCTACATTTTATGGTGAGTCTCCTTTCAAGCAAGAGGAGCTCTGACAAAGATTTGAGAAGTCATCAGAACTGATGAAAAAATTATTATATTTTTCATATCCCCTTAAAAAGTTCTAGATATTTATCTGGGTTATTAATGGAAAGGAAATGTGATCTAATTTGATTCCGGATGATGAGTCACCATGCGTTTGTGATTTTTTTTGGAACAAGTAAAAATTTCATTAATTAAAATAAGGGCAGTGCGCCCTTGATTACAATAGACAGGAATAGTAAGATAGATGGGGGGATTGGGTTATGCCCAATCGACAATATCCTATATAACTATTGATGCAGCCCTTATAAGTGCTTGCATTAATAATAGGCTCGATTCTAATCGAGCCTTGGACCAAGCCCAATAAAATGGCTTGGACTCTCATGGTAGACTTTCCACTCTTAAACCATGAGAGTATAAATATGAGTGGACCCCAAAGGAGGAGTCAGTTGAGTTCTATTTTTAACCAAGGTATTTCTCAACGTCTTTCTTTCTTTCTTTTATTTATTTCTTTCTTTCTTTTATTTCTTTTATTTCTTTCTATTTTCTACCGATTCGTATTATTCTTGCCATTTTCCACACCACGATTATCCTTGGATTGGGATAATCTCACCTACCTCTATCGATCTTCAAGGGAGAACATAAACCCTAGTTCTATAATTTACTGTTCCATTGGTTTGGAACGCAAGTCTGGACAGATTTCTCTCATCCATTGAATCTGTCTCCTTCAACTGTTCAAGGCCTACATCAAGTGGTATCAGAACTAGGAGGGATTCCCGATCTGCAGTTGGCCAAGAACGCACCTGGACGGATTTTTCACCTGGACGGATTCTACATTATCGCAATTCTGCATTCTCGATCTGCAAGAATTTGCGATCTCATTTACCTGGACGGATTACACGATTAGAACGGAGTCTGATTGTGATTTGCGATTTACAGTGGCCAAGAACGGATCTACATCAAGTCTGATTTGCGATTTGCGAATTGGAGATTTGCGATTTTCAGTTTTTTTTGTTGTTTTGCTATTTTTTGCATTCTGGACGTATTTTTTTTTGCGATCTGCACACCTGAGATTTGGACGGATTTGCATTCTGGACGGAGTCGCGTTCTGGACAAGTTGTAGTTGCGATCAGAACGGATTTGTAGTCCAGCACACGTGGAAAAAAAAAAAATCCTTTGCGATTTATTCCAGTGATTTGTTCTGGACGGATTTGTGAGAACAAAATCAAGTGATGGCCGAGAACGTCACACGTGAAGAGTTTGAGAGGTTGGCAAAAGCCCTAACCGATTTAACAACCTTTGTTAGGGACGGCTTCCAAACAATGCAACAGAATTTGCAACCTATTCAGCCGCATGGAGGAGCTGATCCGGCAGTGAATGGACAGACGGAACCGACAATAAATTTCAGAAAAAGAAACCCACCCACAGCTAGGGATCGCTTGGAAGAACAGATCCGACAGGGGGAAAATTTCAGGCAGCAAGAAAATTTCAGACAGGGGGGACTTTTTAATAGGCAGACTGAGGAAGATTTTTCAGAAGAGGAAGAAGATTTATTACAGTATGAGAGAAGAAGAAATAGGGGCCGTCGAGACTTTCCAAGAGGGGGAGCATTACAAAGGTATGAAGAGTACAATGGAGGAAATCAAAGAAATGAATTTGGGAATTATAGATTAAGAATGGAACTGCCTGAATTCAATGGACAGCTACATATAGAGGAATTCTTAGATTGGATTTCAGAAGTAGAAAGATTCTTCGACTGCATGGAAATTCCAGATTCAAAAAAAGTGAAATTGGTGGCACTAAAATTTAAAAGTGGAGCTGCTGCGTGGTGGGATCAGACCACCATGAATAGGGCTAGATTCCAAAAAAGACCTATAAGAACTTGGGACAAGTTGAAGAGAATGCTGAAACAAAGATTTCTTCCAGCGGAATTTCAAACCATTTTATTTACAAAATATCAGAAATGCAGACAGGGACAGAGGTCAGTAGCTGATTATACAGAGGAGTTTCATAGGTTGGGAGCAAGAAACAACCTTAATGAATCCGAAGAACAACAAATGGCGAGATACATTGGGGGATTAAAATCAGCACTTCAAGAAAAAGTCATTTTACAATCCCCAATGTCACTTATGAAGACTGTAAGCATCTCCGAACAACTAGAGAGACAAACAAACAAATACTCATCATTTGCACCGGAAGCTTCATCTAGTAAACCTATATATTCCAAGGACAAAGGAATTCTGCCAACGCCTGAAGAAAAAAATGAGACGAGGGCAAAGCAAAGTGAGCTGACGTTTTTGTCACCCCGTCACACCCA
>LFYR01000379.1:184250-218065 GCA_001185155.1 Zostera marina | reverse complement strand
ATTAATAATAGGCTCGATTCTAATCGAGCCTTGGACCAAGCCCAATAAAATGGCTTGGACTCTCATGGTAGACTTTCCACTCTTAAACCATGAGAGTATAAATATGAGTGGACCCCAAAGGAGGAGTCAGTTGAGTTCTATTTTTAACCAAGGTATTTCTCAACGTCTTTCTTTCTTTCTTTTATTTCTTTTATTTCTTTCTATTTTCTACCGATTCCTATTATTCTTGCCATTTTCCACACCACGATTATCCTTGGATTGGGATAATCTCACCTACCTCTATCGATCTTCAAGGGAGAACATAAACCCTAGTTCTATAATTTACTGTTCCATTGGTTTGGAACGCAAGTCTGGACAGATTTCTCTCATCCATTGAATCTGTCTCCTTCAACTGTTCAAGGCCTACATCAACTATAGTACTTAATAATATAGTAACTAAGTATGTTACCTCAAAAGGGTAGTCTCCCAAACTTGCTGATGCAGACCAAGCTCATCTCCCATGGGTTCGAATTAATTCGACCCATAGACCAAGCCCAATAAAATGGACTTGGACTCTCATGGTGGAATTTCCACTCTCACACCGTGAGAGTATAAATAAGAGTGGACAACAAAGAGACAACAGTTTTTGAGAGTTAATTTCCTTATTCCAGGTAACTCCCATTTGCTCTTTGGTATTCCATCTTTTTCGTGCCTTTTCTTGTTATTTTCGAATCTGGTAATTTAGGGTTAATTCTTGGATTAGAATTAACTTTTATGCAAGATTTGATCTCTGTTGGTGAGATACAAACAGGGAATTCGTGAGCAGGAAATTGTTCCTTGTTTTCTTCCGTTCATCCCCTTTTTTCTGATTATTCTCTTCACCCATATCATCGCCTACATTAAGTGGTATCAGTCTAGGCGGGAATCGATCATTGGCGATGGTAGCACCTGTTTCTAATCGATCACCTATGTCCTTGATGAAAACAGTGAGTATTTTTGAGCAACTGGAGAGACAAGGAGCAAAATACTAATCATTTTCAGTAGGGACCTCTAGTAAAAATAATTATTACAAAGAAAAAGGAATTTCAGTTGGCCAAACAGAAAAAACAGCAACTGAGATAGCAAATGATGAAACAAAGGGAAAAAAGCTAGCAGTGACAGATCAGGGTTGGGGTGCTGTGAGGTGCTACAAATGCCAAGAGATGGGTCGTAAAGCAAACAACTGTCCAAGGAGTTGTTAGGCTTTGTGAAGGAATTAGAGATGGTGATGTTATCTACAATTCTGATGACTCTAGCAGGTCAATAGAAGAATATAATTCTGATGAAGGGTCAAGCCTGTCTTGTTTGATCCACAGATATTGTCACATACCTAAAAAAATTGTTCGAATGCAGAGAACAAATTTATTCCGCACCAAAGGAACTGTTAAGGGGAAAACTTGTCAGATCATAATTGACAATGGAAGCACAGATAATCTGATATCAGAAAAAGCAGCAAAAAAATTAGAACTGAAAATGGAGGAACACACAAAACCATATTCTATTGGGTGGATAAAAAATGGGGATGAAGCTAGAAGTAAATATTTGTGCAAGGTACCACTCTCCATTGGAAAAAGATACAAGGATACTATAGTTTGTGTTGTAGTTGATATGGATGCAACTCACATATTACTAGGTAGACCATGGAAATATGATGTGAATGCCACACACCATGGGAGACTAAATACATATGTATTTCAGGCTGATGACAGAAAAGTTGCTCTCTTGCCACTACCTCCTGATTCTAACACAAAGAAGGATACTAAAACAAATTTCTTACTCCAGCAGAGACCAGAGTTTTTACAAGAATTAAGAGAAGAACGAAAATGTCTAGCAGTGGTAATTAAAGATCAGAAGGAAGACAGTTCTGAAATAAAAGAAATTCCAGAAGAAGCTTAAGCAATTCTTAGCAAATTTCCCTCAATTGTATTGGCTAGTGTTGAAAATATTCTTCCACCAATTAGGACTATTGATCACAAAGTAGACCTAGTACCAGGAGCTTCACTACCAAACCTTCCTCACTATAGGATGAGTCCCAATGAGACTGAAATCCTACAAAATCAGGTTGAAAAATTATTAGAAGAAGAGTTGATTAGGACAAGCTTAAGCCCTTGTGCTGTGCCAGCACTCCTAGTACCAAAAAAAATGGGACTTGGAGGATGTGTGTGGGACAGCAGAGCAATAAATAAAATAACAGTTAAATACAGATTCCCAATACCAAGGATAGATGAACTGTTGGAGTCCTTGGCTGGAGCTCAATTTTTTTCAAAAATGGATCTGAAGAGTGGGTACCATCATGTTGAGGCCCACTATTGGGAGCCCAGGTGACCATTTCAGTAACTTAGGCCAAACCCTACATATATATACTTGCTTTGTTTATTTTATTAGGTTAACTATCTTACTACTATTTCAAGTTTTCTAAACTCTCGCTCGCTCTCATCCATCGTTGATCCTCTTCTAAACCCTAGCGACTCCGTTCTCTATCTCAAAAACTCTCGATCTTGTTCATCTTGTAAATCTTTTACTTTATAAATCAATAAATCTATCTCTGGCTTTCTCCGATTTGAGTTCTACATACTGTTATATTCCGCGCTCTCCCGCCGACATCTCTCGTACTCGATCTACTCTCTTACACGTCTCAACGGGATTCTCTTCATGGTATCAAAGCTCTAGTGATCTTCCTGGAAGTTTAAAGCTTAAACATCGTGTTGGTAAGAAAAGGTATCGCGTCTAAAATTTTCTATTTTAACTTTGAAACGAACTCGGTTCGTCCTGCTTGCATGCAAGCCAACAGCCCAAATCTGGAGTCATATCCACATCTCTCGGCTGGATCTGACTTTCTTATTTCTGAAATACTATGCTGTCTCTTTCTTGCTTGCATGCTTGGATATTTCCTGATATATACATGTCGCGATGAATATATGTGTGCCTTTTCTACCTACACATGCATGCTTCTTCTATTCAGTACTCTTGCATACGATATCTATCATGATCATCATGATCATCTGTATTTAATTATGCGATTGCTATATTTGTCTATATGTTCGCTCGTTCTTGATCTTCATGAGAGCATGTACTTATTAACACATTCTACCGTTTCGTATTTATTTATCTCTGTGTTTGGATGCATTGAAATAAAAAAATTTATGTTGCATGATTCTATCAATCTCCAGGTCCATGCAATTCGCTTCTAAGTGTGGCCTAGGTCCCCCGCTCTGCGAGCACTCGTGATAAGAAGCGTCTTCGACTGTGACCTGGAACTGATCATATTCACGGAAGGGAAGTTTTCACCTAAGTGTGGCTTAGCCCCCCCCGCTCTACAGGCACTCGTGATACGGTGGACTCTATCCTTCAGTCATAACATTATCTACATTTTCACTATGGATCCTTCTCCTGTGAAGTGTGACTTGTTTCCCCCTGCTCCGCAGGCACTCGTGATAAACAGGGGAAGAGAACACAATTGTAACAAATCTATTTATTTATTTGATCATTCATTTTATTTTATAGTTATACATATTGATGTCTGTTGTGTGAATGCCATCTATATGTGCTGTAATTTCTTATATTCATCTCTATGTTCTTCTGGCAAACAGATGAGTGTAATTGAGTAAAAACCACCTGGGGGACCTCTGTTTGATCCCACCAGTGTTTAGTATCTGAAAAATAGTGATAGTACCACTTCCTTCCCTGTCATCGACAAGTTGGAAAGTGGGAATAACTATTATTCCTGGAGCAGAGAATTTCGTATGCAAATCATTGTGAAACGAAAATTAGGCTTCATTGATGGCAGCATTGAGGTGCCACTGAATAGGAAATCCCAGGAGTTCGACGCCTGGCAAACAAACAATGGTTTGATTATTTCCTGGATTTGTGGTTCAGTGACTAAGGAAATTGCCAACTCAATTATGTATAGTGACTCGGCCTATACAATTTGGGAGGATTTGAAGCATAGGTTTCAAATGGGTAATGAAACCCACATCTATCAAACTTAAGATTTATCACACTGTTATCAAGGTGCGGACTCTGTCACTGGGTATCATACCAAATTCAAGGGCCCCGGGTAGGAATTGGATTCATATGGGGAAGTCATCAAGTGTGAATGTGGAAATTGCACTTGTAATCTATCTAAAAAACTTCAGGATAAGGAAAGATAGAGCAAAGGTCTGCCAATTCATTATGGGACTCAATGATGGTTTCTCTAACATCAGAGGATATATCTTAGCTCAGGAACCCCTCCCCATTCTTGCCAAAGCCTTTTCAACGGTAGTTCATGAAGAACAACAACATTTGCAACAACAACAATCTCATCAGCATCAATCCTCTATTACTCATGGATTTCAGAGTAATAAATCTGATAAATCACAGTGGCCCTCTTGGAGTTCACATGAAAATAAACCTCCAGTGGCCAATGCCCACATCCTGTTGTCACACCTGTGCCACCTCATCAGAGGCCTCCACCACCCTCTAGACCCATTTACCATAAATCAGGCAAGAGAGTTAACACTGATTATTTCTGTGATCACTGTGTCATCTATGGGCACAACACAGAAAAGTGTTACAAACTTCATGGTTATTCCAAGCATCAGAAGGATAAAAATGGGACTAGGAGGGTGAACAACACTTGACACAGAGATACTTCTGATAATGGACAGAGATCCAGCTCTTCAAATGCTGAAAATGAATCTGTTAGGACATCTGTGGCCACAGCTCATCATGTAGCACACTACAAAGGGACTCCTTATGATCCTAGCAAAGCAAAGCTACAAAACTCAGGTAACATTGTCTCCTCTTGTTATTTTTCTTCCTTCAATAAATGGATAATTGATAGTGGAGCATCTGAACACGTGAGTGGAGATATTTCTCTCTTCTCTGATTTAAAGGATTGTACAGATCAATGGGTCCAAATCCCTAGTGGGAAATCCCATAGAGTCCATCAAATGGTCTCTGTGGTGTTATCTCCCACTCTTATCTTACATGATGTTTTATATATTCCGGATTTCAATGTTAACCTCATCTCTGTTGGAAAATTGACTCATATTTTTGACATCCATTTTGTCTCCTCTGGTTGCAATTTTTTTGATAAGGTCTCGAAGGAACTGATTGGTCAGGGTGACCTCCAAAATGGGTTTTATATTCTCAGAAATCAGCACCATCAATCTTTTGCAGCTGCAGTACCTGTCAACAGGGATGAATTTTTTGCGTGGCATTGCAGACTTGGTCACACCTCCTCTGAGAGGGTGTCTTTTATTTTAAACAAACTTAATTACTCTGTTAAACCTATTAAATTTCACTGTTCTGTATGCCATTTATCTAAACAGATTAAACTCCCTTTTCCCAGTCATGGGACTAGAACTTCAAAGCTATTTGATTTAGTGCATATGGATGTTTGGGGCAAGTACCATGTGCTTACCCAAGGAAATAAGTTTTATTTTCTTACATTAGTTGAGGATTTTTCTAGAACCACCTGGGTTAATCTCATGCATCAGAAATTTGATGTTCCATCCCTGGTGGAAGCTTTTTATCTTATGGTTCATACTCAATTTGGTGTCTCCATTAAGAAATTTAGAAGTGACAATGGCACAGAATTCCTCTGTTCCGAAGTCTCAGATTTCTTAACCTCCAAAGGAGCTAGTCTTCAGACAAGCTGCCCATATACACCCCAACAGAATGGGGTGGTTGAGAGAAAGCACAGGCATCTCTTAGAAGTTGTTAGGGCCCTAAAATTCCAATCAAATGTTCCAGAAAAACTTTGGGGTCACTGCATTCTTCATGCTGCATTTGTCATAAATCGCCTTCCCTCTCCCATTACTGATCATAAATCTCCTTTTGAGATTCTTCATGGGATCTCCCCAGACTATACCTCCTTGAAGACTTTTGGGTGCCTCTGTTATGCTAGCACCACACAGAGAGCCATAAAATTCTCACCAAGAGCCAAGGCTTGTATTCTACTTGGCTACTCCCTTTCTGAGAAAGGGTTTATATTGTTTGATACTACTACTCATGACATTTTTGTGAGCAGACATGTTCAGTTTCATGAACATATCTTCCCTCTACAAGTGGATCCTTCCACCACAGTTTCCTCTCCCCAACCCACATTCGTGGAGTCCTTTGAGAATGATCAGGATGACTCAGTCATCACACTAACATCTTCAGATTCTCCTTGTGAGACCCACTCTTCTGAAGACCCCTCCACCTCACTCTCTGAGATCATTCCCCAAGAGAATTCCACACCCTCTGCAGTTGTCTCTTTGGATCCACCTCTTAGAAGATCCACCAGAGAAAACTTTGGGCGTTTAGATCCTTTTTTATCTGATAACTATTTGTGCTCTTTTTCACTCAGTACTGGAAACTCCAAGGGGACCAGACATTCTATGTCTAATTGCATATCCTATAAACGTTTTTCTTCCAATCATGTTAATTATCTGGATTCTATATCACATATTCGTGAACCCATGAATTATTATGAAGCTTCCTCTCGTCCTGAATGGACAGAAGCTATGGGAGCTGAGCTTCAAGCTCTTCGACGCAATAACACATGGACTTTGGTCCTAAAACCCAAAGATCGGAAAATAGTAGACTCTAAGTGGGTTTTCAAAATAAAATTTCAAAGTAGTGGTGAAGTTGAGCGCTACAAAGCTCGACTTGTGGCTAGAGGGTATACCCAAAGGGAGGGTATTGATTATAATAAAACATTCTCTCCCGTTGCTAAATTAATTTCAGTCTGTACCCTCCTAGCCATTGCCTCTGCTAAGAATTGGCATCTCTACCAGATGGATGTTAATAACGCTTTTCTACATGGGGATCTGGATGAAGAAATTTATATAGTACCACCTCAGGGCCTTCTTCTGGAGGGTGATTCTCGAGTCTGTAAGTTGAATAAGTCCTTGTATGGACTAAAGTAGGCTAGCAGAAACTGGTTCCATAAACTGTCCAGTTCCCTGTTGGACGGTCCAACTTGGACCTAGGTTATGTCCAATCAAAAGTAGAATCAACATTGTTCTACCTTCAAACTTCTTCTTCATACACATGCATTCTTATTTATGTGGATGATTTAATTATTGCAGGGGATGATCCCTCTACTATAGCTTCTCTCAAGGATCGTCTGCGATCCCTTTTTCACATCAAAGATCTCGGACATCTTAAGTACGTCCTTGGTATTGAAGTCAGTCACTCTGCCCAGGGCATTCACATCTCTCAGAGAAAGTACACCCTGGATATATTACACGAATTTGGGCATCTGGGAGTCTCTCCCACTTCTTTACCAATGAAGCATGACCTGGATTTCCGTTCGGATTCCAGTCCTCCACTTGCTGATCCTGTGCAATTCAGGAGACTTGTTGGGAAGCTTCTGTACCTCACAATAACGAGGCCAGACATATGCTTCCCTGTCCAGACCTTGAGTCAATTCCTGGACAAGCCTATCACATATCACTAGAAGGCAGGTTTAAAGATACTCAGATATCTCAAAAAATCCCCTAGCCAAGGGATCACATATTTTAGGAATTCCCCTATTAACCTAAGTGCTTTTAGTGACAGTGATTGGGTCGATTGTACGCTTACGCGTAAATCTGTCACTGGTTTTTTCACATTATTAGGATTCTCCATTATTTCTTGGCGATCTAAGAAACAGTCCATTGTTTCCAAATCATCAGCAGAGGCTGAATATCGTGCCATGGCCACCATTGTCTGCGAACTCACTTGGCTACAAAACCTACTTTTGGATCTCGGTATCCAACCTAAATTGTCAGCTACTTTATTTTGCGACAATCAATCTGCTCCACATATTGCTAAAAATGCAGTATTTCATGAACGCACTAAGCATTTAGATGTTGATTGTCATATTGTTCGTGATAAATTTAAGACAGGTGATATAATTCTTCAGAAAGTTTCGAGTGGTGATCAATTGGCCGACATGCTTACCAAGCCGACTACGAAGCAGATGTTCAGCATTGCTTTAACCAAGCTGGGAATTACGGACCTGCATTCACCAGCTTGAGGGGGTGTGTTGAGGCCCACTATTGGGAGCCCAAGTGACCATTTCAGTCACTTGGGCTAAACCCTATGTTGGAATGTACGCTCGCCGGGGTAAGCCCACAACCTCAACTCTCCAGTGTTCACTCTCTTAGAATTGTCAACCCCCTCCCCAGTTGGGCCAGGGGAGGTATTTATAGCCTTCACTTGTTGTTATTGGGCCTCGTGGGTTTGTACGGTCAGCCCCGTTCGTCCGCTCGTCCGCCCGCCCGTCCGTCCGCCTGGGCCGTCCGGTCCGGTTCGGTCCATGGGCCGCGGTCCGCGGTCCATGGTACCAACACCCTACATATATATACTTGCTTTGTTTATTTTATTAGGTTACCTATCTTATTACTGTTTCATGTTTTCTAAACTCTCGCTCGCTCTCATCCATCGCTCCGTCAATCCTTTTCTAAACCCTAGCGACTCCATTCTCTATGTCAAAAACTCTCGATCTTGTTCATCTTGTAAATCTTTTACTTTATAAATCAATAAATCTATCTCTGGCTTTCTCCGATTTGAGTTCTACATACTGTTATATTCCGCGCTCTCCCGCCGACATCTCTCGTACTCGATCTACTCTCTAACACGTCTCAGCGGGATTCTCTTCACTTCAGATCAGAATAAGAGAAGGAGATCAGTGGAAAACAGCATTTAAAACTAGACAAGGGCTATATGAGATTATGAGTGGATGGTGATGCCAGTTGGCTTGTCAAATGCGCCATCCACATTTATGAGGTTGATGACTAAAGTATTGAAACCACTGTTGGGATCTTGTGTAGTGGTATACTTTGATGATATCTTGATTTTCAGCAAGAGTAAACAAGATCATTGTAGAGATGTTACTTCAGTTTTCAAGCTTTTGGATGAAAATAAATTTGCAGAAATGTGATTTTTTTACTGAAGAACTATGTTTTTTGGGATTCATTATTGGGGTTCATGGGATGAAAATGGATCCAAAGAAAACAGAGGCACTACAAAACTGGCCAACCTCTTCTTCCATTACTGAAGTGCGCGGCTTCATGGGGTTAGCTTCCTTCTATAGGAGATTTATTAAAAATTTCAGTTCAATTGCTAGTCCCATTACTGATTGCTTGAAGAAGGGCAAGTTTATGTGGACTGAAGAAGCTTCAAGAAGCTTACAGAAATTTTAAAAAAATTATTAACAGCACCTGTGTTAGCCCTGCCAGATTTCAACAAAATATTTGAAATGGAATGTGATGCAAGTATTTGTAGAGTGGGAACTGTTTTGAGTCAGAATAGGCACCCAGTAACATTTCACAGTGAGAAACTCACAGCTAGCAGAAAAAATTGGACAACTTATGAACAAGAGTTGTATGCAGTGGTTGGAGCTTGCAAAGTGTGGGAACCTTATCTAGTGCAGAGAGAATTTGTAGTATTGACTGATCACATAGCATTGAAACAGATCAATGGAACCTCTGACAATAATAGAATGCATAGCAGATGGTTCTCATTCTTACAAAGATTCGAATTCACCATAAAACACAGATCTGGTGCCAATAATAAAGTAGCCGATGCTCTGAGCAGAAAGAGTTCCTTACTGACAATATTAAGGGTAGAAGTGGTAGCATTTGAGGCCTTAAAAGAACTGTACCCAACAGATGAAGATTTCTCAGAAATCTGGGACAGATGTCTACACAGTGATAACAGCAAGGGATTCAGAATTAGTGAAGGGTTTCTCTTCAAGGACAACAGGCTATGTATTCCTCAAACTTCTTTGAGGTTACAACTAGTAAAGGATTTACATTCAGGTGGATTGGCTGGCCACTTTGGAAGAGAGAAAACTCTGGCACAAGTAGAAAGTAGATACTACTAGCCTGGTATAAAAAAAGAGGTAGAGAGATTCATTCAGAGGTGCACAAGATGCCAACAAGCTAAAGGAGATCAGCAAAATACTGGGTTATACACTCCACTACCTGTACCCAAAGAACCTTGGGCTGACCTGTCAATGGATTTTGTCTTAGAACTCCCAAAGACTAATAAAGGATTGGATTCTATATTTGTAGTCGTGGACAGATTTTCAAAGATGGCCCACTTCATCCCATGCAAAAAAACAAATGATGCTTCTCATATAGCGAAATTATTTTTTAATGAGGTGATTAGACTGTTAATTTCCTTATTCCAGGTAACTCCCATTTGCTCTTTGGTATTCCATCTTTTTCTTGCCTTTTCTTGTTATTTTCGAATCTGGCAATTTAGGGTTAATTCTTGGATTAGAATTAACTTTTATGCAAGATTTGATCTCTGTTGGTGAGATACAAACAGGGAATTCGTGAGCAGGAAATTATTCCTTGTTTTCTGATTATTCTCTTCACCCATATCATCACCTACATTACTTGCACAGTAGATTCCTCTAATTGTGAGCAGCAGTTCTTCTTGAAGCTTTCAGACCTGAAGGAGAGAGTGTTGTCTCTGATGATGTCTCTAAGTAAGATTTCAGGTGGTCTCAATGTATGCTGCGGTGCTGCCTGAGCCTCCTATTTCCTTCTGATCATAAATGCCAAGTGAGGCTTCCCAAGATGTTCTAGTGCAGGCCCCATGGTGTAAAGTGGTGAGTGAGCTTTTGACATGCTTCAGTGATATCCCCAAGTCTGATGTCGAGGTCTGTGAATGATGGGGTGCTACCAGATTGCATTGTTTGAGAATTCTGTGGCCTTAATCAGGATATTCCTAAAATATTAACAATTGAAAAAGAGATGGCTAATGGTTTCATCTGCCTTATTACATAGGCAGCATGTGGTCTGAATCAAGCTTTTTCATGCGACGCCTAGGCGTCGCATAAGCGACCATACGCTCCAGCGCATGTAGGCGTTTGCCTTCATGCGCTGGAGCGGGTTAGACGGGTCCGGGTCGGATCCGACCCGGACCCGCCTAACCCAATAGGTCTGTTTTTTTTTTAATTTAAATATAAGGCCCAACCACCCATTTAAGGCTCATTTAAATGACTTAAGTCATTTAAATAAGAGGTTGAGGGTTTTAAAAAACTCTAACCTCTTTTCTTTCTTGTTTCTTACACCTTTCTAACCCTAAATTCATAGAAGTCTTATAATCTATGTATTTACATTTTAAATTTTAGATTAATAGGTCTATTACTTTGTATTAGTAATCTCAGGTTTTAAAATTTATGTATATATTTTTTTAAATGTTTCTGAATTTAGTTTACCCATATTTTTTAGCAAATATATATAAGTTCAGGGTAAATTTGCAAAATTTACCCTATTTTCAGGCGACCGCCTAGGCGGCCATGCGGTCATGGCCATCGCATGACCGCATGGTCGCCTAAAAAACCTTGGTCTGAATGCCTTTGTGAATTGTGACATACCAAAAAATGTCAATTGTGTTAGTACTCAGCAGTCAGCACTGCTTTACATAATTTTTTAATGAATAAAATGAGATAGCAGTGCTTTCAAAAAATGAGATAGCAGTCCACAATCACTTTTGTTTAGTGGTAAAAATATTTTTATATGATGCAATCATACAAAAAAGAAGTTAATATCCAAATCTCACATAAACGAATGTATCAAGTAGTAAATGGAAGAATAAATGAAAATGAAATGGATATCAAGTACTAAATTACACAATCTTGTTTAAAAAAATTACCAGATGAATTTTTTCAGATTTTTGACTAACTGAAGCACGCTTTCCTGATTTTCCAAGATTAGGGTCTGATTTTGAAACCTCTGTTGAGAAGAGATTCTCAAGCTCAGACATGTCAAACTCGGGAGCTCTACCCAAATAAAAAACAGCATTAAGAAGTCAATAGCCAATGTGCACATCAACTAAATGATTGCAACATGTAACTATAGACTATTTATGCTTAGTTAAATGTATGATGATTGATAGAATTTTTTTTTTTGAAAGAAATTAAATTTCATTAAAATAAGGGCAATGCCCAAGTTACATAGAGTATAGAAATAAAAAATAGAAGTAAAAAGAAATGAGCAAGAAGCTCATTGACTCTCTCTCATTGATAGAAATATTGTATATAGTAGTTTATTCATACAAATTTAAGTAACAGAAGTTAGTTAATAACTACTTGACTCATTTACTCATACAATGGAATCATATCTCTAAGTCTCTAACTAATTAACTAATTCTATACGATTGTGAACTAACATATTGCCCTTATTTTTTAATGAAATTTTAATTGATTCAAAAAAAAAGTATAAATCTTCACCAGATATGGTGCTACACCCTACAGAAAAATCAATCTTCACCAGATTGAAAGTCAAGCCATATTGCTATGGGAGTCCAACCTCTTGAGGCATCAGTCTATGACTACATTTCCGGTGACATAGTTGTATAAGAGAGAAACAATGCACTTACATGCTTTTATGTTCTCATTTTATGCTTTCATTTATGCATGTTTTACATTTCCCTACATTGTAATCGGGTAATGTCCATCATCACTTTTTCAGAAATGAAATATTTAATTCATCAAAAAAATGAAATATAAACCACGTCATTTAATTTACTGACATGCACCCTCAAGGTTATAGTGAACATTGATGATCTTGTCTCTAAGTATTATGAATGATATGAGATTCAAAGCTTTAGTTAACACATCAGTCTTCTGCAGTGTTGGAGATGTGTTAGAACTTAAACGATAAACTTGCCTTCTTCAACTCGTTCACGTCCACGGATGGAATAAAAATTCAGTGCCACATCTCATCTTAATTCCCATAGAACTCAATTCCATAAGATAAGCTAATGTCTCTGATAATCTTCTGGAACAGTACTTCTGGTGGCCTTAGGCTGTGCTACCTTACCCTTTGTTCCTTTCAAAAGTCAGACCAGATGTGCCAACTGTCAAGTATGACCCCCTAATTCAATCCAATATAGGAGGCCTCATGGAGGGGAATGGTGAGTGAGTTTCTGGCAAGCTTAGTAATATCTCCTATCCTTATATCAGGACATGTGAGTGATGGTATTGAGGAGTTTGATATTTTCTAGACATCCTAGTGTGCTCAAAATTGAAGAATAGATTACTGATGGATTCATCATCCTTTCTACATAGTAGAGATGTGATATAGATATGCACTCCCTGTGCACTTAGATTCATGGATATTTTAAATTGTTTCCATTTAATTCTCCGGAGCATGATGGAGAACTTGGTTGGCATATAGAATTATATCTCTATCTGGTTAACTAATTCTATACAATTATGGATTAAGAATGAATTAAGTATGCAGAATGTCATCTGATTCACTAACAAATTATTATGAGGGAATTTTAAAAAAAGAATAATAATACAAAAAAGAAAAAAATACTTATGAGCTTGCTTTTGTGCCTCTGCCCATAAGCTTCCTTGCATTGCTCTTGTCACTTTAACCCAATGTAGTGGTCTTAACGTAGCTTTTTTAGGGGCCTGCAAGGAAGTTGGATTTTTTTGCAACCCCCCTCGACCCTTAGGTCCTGGTGGAGGAGGTGGAGGTGCTGAAGATGAATTAGAATGTAGAGTAGTTCCAGACCGACATGGAGGAGGTGGAGGGGAAGGTAAATGTGTACTATTAGTTTGATTTTTTGGAGGTGGAGGTGGTGGTGGTGGGGAAGGTAATGATGGAGAGGAAGGTATATATATGTTATTAATTTGATTTTTTGGAGGTGGAGGTGGTGGTGGTAGAGGGGAAGGTAAATCTGTATTCTTTATTTGTTTTTTTAGAGGTGGAGGTGGTGGGGAAGGTAGAGGCTGAGGTGGAAAAGAAGGTTGGTGTTCTAAACAGGCCACCCTAGTTATGGTGTCTTTATGTGAGCATTCTTTCATCTTCTCGGATAAACATGCTTCTTCCATAGATGAATCTTGAGGACAAAGCACATTAGAGTTGTATATCAATGATGGAAAAGATGGTTTCTTTGGATTAGTGGTATATGACAATAATTCACAGTTGCAATCAGGTGAAGCGAGCTTTTCAGTTTCTTGAGGTGGAGGTACATTGTATGTTGAGGTTTTTGCTGAACAAATGGAGAATTTAATATCTGGTTGTAAAACCGCATCCAGAAAAATCACATTGCTAAAAAATTCACGTGCTTTGGAGAATGCTTCAATAGGAAGCCCATCTTTTTCCTCGCAAGCAGGCAGCTCCTTTTTTGTAAAAGAACTAGCACCAACATTCATGTCTGATAAAAGAATCTATTACAAAAACAAGAAAACAAAAATATTGTTTGAAGTGTATTGAAAAATCTTATGCATAATGCATTTGTGATTGTTAACTTATCAATCATAGATAAACATGCATACCTCTACTCTAAAATCAATTGGAAATTTATCCTTGGTGTCCCAAAGTATATCTATCTCGTCACGGTTAAGCATCAATATATTTGATCTGATAAATGCAGTATTAAACATGACCCTGAAGATTATATGTTCATGTTCCAAATCCATATCTACATTGATGCATTCTACCACAACATCACCATGGATGTGGCAATGAATATCAATCTTCACTAGTTCACAATCTTCCTACAGGAAAAATATTTTGATATGTATGATTTAAATATGTAATCTAGTACCAATCTATCTAAACAAACTTTGAGAATAAAGAGGAACAAACCTGTTTATAAAGCTGGACAATCTTGCTTTTTTTGGGTGTTGAAAAAAGAACCTTAGGACTTTGGTCACTAGCAATGAAGGGATCTTGTCCATATATTCGAATTATTGGACGACATCCACCTTCCTCATTGAAATTTGGAAAAACACGGAGAATAATGCAATCCAATGTAAGAGACCTGTCAAGTGGTGGCCATTCTGAGCCCACATTCCTCCTTGACACATACTGTAAATATCTCAACTGTGACGGTGATGGATCGAGAGGTGACAAAAGTTGTAAGTGCTCACGAGATGATTGCTTGTAAATCATGTCCAGAGTCTTCTGCTCACTGGTGTATGTTTTTCTATATATTAGAAGCGACGCCAACATGAAAGCCAATACAGACCAGCCGCCAGCTTCACAGTGCATTAACAACACATTCTTTTGACCAAGAGATAGCCAACTCTCACTCGATCTCAACACATGGTGTATCATATTCATTGTGAGCAAAGGACATCCTTCATATTGGCAAGGATAATCCATTACGATCATCTCACACTCTGTCAGGACATTGGCTATTTGGCTCTGAGCACTTGAATCCTCCCGGAAGTTGAAAACCATGTAGGAAGCATCTGGAAGATGTTCCTGTAGCTGGGAAACAACATTATGAAGGTACCCTTTGAATTGTTTTGCATCCAATACTTGAGTAGTGAAAGAAGAATTGAATACTGTGTCAATACAAACATATGTAATCGGTATTTTTTAATCTACTTGACATTTGAATAACTACCAAAAATCCTGCTATAATTTCTACAATGATGGTAAGGATTAATCAGATTCCACAAAAAACACAATATTAACGAATTCGGAAGACATAAAAAATTAAAGAACAAGATTGAGCAAAAAGAAAATTGATCAAGTCTTTTTTAACAAATGTGCCTACCATACATTCCCTCTGAAATCTCCAGCAATCCATCAGGTGGTTTACGATAGAAGACCTTCCGTAAGAATGCCATTCAAATCCTAAAACTCTCACAGCAAACAATGAAGAGGATGGGGTAGCAGATGAAGCCAAATAGGAGGATTCTAAAGGAACCACCCTATATAATTGGATCTCCCGTTGTTTATTCGATCACGGGAGACATCGCTTTTGTTCCTCTTTGTGTTCATTTCTCTTGTTGGATACTTGGATGGCATGTTGACTAGAAAGGAGTTGATGACGTGATTAGATGAAATTGGGAGGGAGAAGAAAACATGTCAAATTGATTTGAACAAAAAAATTAGTCAACATTTGCTTCAAAAAAAAAAATAGCCAACAATCATATTTCATTAATTGATTTGTAAATCATTATATTATTTAGATAATACAGCCTTTATACATTACATTCTTAGACCAAACCTAATTGTCAGCTAAAGTATGATAAATAACTAACCTTAACCAAATTAATTAAACCAACTAGCAAGATTAACAGTAGTTTATTTTAGTCTAATAAAGATTTAATATTTTATCACTCTGATTGGTATTTTACATAAATTACATTTAAGTATTTTACATAATTAATATTTTACATTAGGTTGATAGTAATGATTGTCATATAATGTACTGGATATGTTGATATTATGCTTGTTCTTCAAACAAAGTGTTCTGTAATCCTCTCAATGATAGAGGTAGGCGTCCTATTAATTAGGTAGACGACCGTCAAAATACACTTTTCCCAATGTAAATCTAGTAGGTTAGATTGTATTTTGAAACATCGAGCTACCTGGATGATATGTAAGACTATAAGTGTTTGCACTTAACCTACCCATTTTGTTGTATGTGGACAATAGATTGGAAAAGAGAAAGGTAAATTTGATACCGTTGTCAATGCAAATAAGGTGATAGTCATATTGATTCTTACTTACTGTCTAGAAAAAATTGCTTGAAAATAGAGGGAACGTCTATTTTGTTGTGTAAAAGAAAGACCCATGTCATCCTTGTAAAATCGTGGACAATGGTGAGGAGAAGTTATGACCCTGGTGAAATTAACCTAAAGATCAAAGTGTGATAGTGTGAATGGTTTAAAAATCTGTGAGTGCCTAATAATAAAAGGACAGTTGATACAAAAACTGTCATTCTTAGAAGGTATATTGTTATCAATAAAATAAAAATTGGGAAAACAAGATGAACAAGGGCACCCTAGTTATTTGGTGCTACGTTTGGTTGTGTTGATATTATGATATATGATCAACGAACAAATATTATCATCCAGTTATCCCTAGATCTACATAATTTCATACATATTTAACACGTGCATTTAGAATCATATCAAATCATCAAACAATCTCAGAACATTTCATATATCCATCCATTCGATTCCAACATGATCAGCAAACAAATATGAACATTCCCTGATCTACATGATTTCACGTGTATTCAACACAAGAAAAATCAAACAATAAAGAGGTTCATAAGATATCCACGTACCATTGATTTCTTCACGACAGATTTTTCCTTTTAGATCATTTTTTTCTCTCTAAAAAATTCTGTAAAAAAACCGTAGGATCTAAAATCCCAATAGAGGAGAGGGGGAAAAATAGAAGAGAGAGAATTGAATCCATACCTAGTTTGTCGACCAACCCTAGGTATGATCGATTCTCTCTCCTTTCTCTTCTTATCCGTTCATATTTTATTGTTAAATTTTCATAAAGTTTGTTTTTTCGTCATACATAATTACATCAACAAAAGATAAGTACTCTCAATGGTTTATAACATTAAACATAGAAAGTAGAGATGACAAAGCTTCTAAGCATCTAAAAACAAGCATAGCAAAGAACCTTAAAAGTTAAAATAATCAAACAATAAAGGATGATTTTAAAAAAGAAATGAAACAACAATCAAATGTGGAAGATCGATAGAAATTAAAAGATAAATAGCCTAGATTGTTGTTAACTCTGAAAAATTAATTTAACAACAAGAAAATTAAGATTGAAAAAATTCAGAAAAAAGAAGATGAAATCAGAAAATGGTCACTGTATGAAATCTTAAAAGAATTCAATTTGATATTACAACTATTATTTATACTACTAAACCTAAGCTTAAGTCGCGCAATTCAAAAATTTAGACTATTTATCTAGTTTTATTCCCAAATTCTATCTCATTCTTCTCGATCGCCACACCTCAGAGAAGATCGTGAGTTTAGGTTTAAATCAGAAGGATTTAGTCGAGTTTAGAGATGAGAATCGTGAGGTCAGTGTGAATTGTTGAAAGAGATGGTTGATTTGGGAGAGAGTTGTGAGCCTGTGAGAAAAGAGTTTAAGAAGAAGAAAAAGTGAACGATTTCAGTGAATTAAATAGTTATTCTCAAGCTTTTTTAAAATTGGAAGAAAAAAACACTACTCTCACAATAAAAAAATAAACACCTCTCCCTAGAATAAGCATTCACCAACGAGTTCGATCTCATTCAATATAAACCACCTTATTGTTCATATAAGCGAATCCGCATATTTCTTCAAAGAAATCATCAGCAATGTCTTGGCAGTTTCTCATTTGGGAAATTCTGATCCCTAATTTCTTCAGATTCTTGCTATGTTTCACAAGCGATTCAAGTGTGTTTAGCTTCTGCTCTGCATTCAGTGGGGATCTCACCGTGATAATCAATTGTTCCAAACATGGTATTTTAAAATTTGAATCCAACTGCAACAAAACCATTGGATAAAAGAATCAATAAGAAATGTGGAGAATTAACATTGAATTCACAGATTTTTTTTTATAAAACTTATACTTACATTTCGTAAACTATCCTTCTGACAGAGAGCGGCAAACATGGCACCGTGAATTTCGAAAGAACAAAGCTTCGGATGATGGTTAAAGAACTCGACTAGATCAACCAATGGAAATGGCAGTAGCTTATCCAAGTCACCACAAAATTCTACTTTCATAACTAGGTGTTTCACCTCAGTCGCAAGGGTAAGAACAGAGTGCAATGCATTCCAACTCCATTGAACTCCTCTCACTGATAAGTACTCAAGACTGTCCAGCTTTCCCAAGTCCACCTTGTATACTCTTCCTGAAAAAAGAGAACACCAGAAATCTAAATTCCATGCAATAATACAAAAAAAAGATGGCATCAGAGACTCCGATAAACAATTCACCTGAAACTTTGGAAATAGAAACACTTCTTAAACAATGGTTGTAGTTGACTTCAATCCAGTTAAACCCTTGGATATCCAGAACTTGAAGCTTGGGAGAGATGATAGAAAGCAAGCAATGTCCAGCGCCTAAAAAATCCAGTCTGCAATTCTTTAATTTGTTCATTTTTATGTTGACTGAACTGACTCCTTCGCAACCAAGCAACGCCAAGTCAGTCAAATTTGGACAAGCTTGAAGAGCATCAAACAAAGATTGGTCCTTCAGACCTGCACCAACAATCTCCAACTTAAGGAGGTGATCGAAAGCAGTCCATTTGGGAGAATTGATCAAACAAACACCCCAGAGCTTAAGAGACTCCAATCCCTTGACGAGCTCGATGCAATCTAGCTTGGTTGTTGCAGACTCCACGCTGTCTTGATTGTTATCAGAAGTAAGGTTGTCCATTCTCAGTTCAAGTCTTCGCAATGAAGAGCTCTTGTGCGAGAGCCACATTGCAAGACTCGCAGCAGAGAAAGGGCAATAGATGACTAACTCCTCGAGGCGCAGAGCAGCCAAGATCATTCTTCCTATGGAAGCATCAGTCTGTTCTAATATTGATCTTCCGAAGACATTACGAGGGAAGTACAACGATGGTATGTAAGGGACGGAATCCTTCCATCTCATGGACACGCATTTGGAGACGGCTATATCACGAGCATTGCTGATTTGAGAAAGAATATGTTGAACAATCGCTTCGGGCATGGAATCCATCGCTTCCTACTGTTACCTTACTGAGGGTTTATCATTATCAAAATCAGAAATCAAAATAAAACAATCAGAAATAGAATTTGTTGTAGATATTTGAATTTTAGGGTAATCGTCCCTAATTTCCTCTTCGGGTCAAGTGACAGAAAAAATAGAAAGAGTAAACATACTTGAGAAGAAACCGGAACCTTCAACTGGGTGTTTCAGACCTCCAGCAAGCATTCCGGAAACCTTCTACACTTTCAACTACGCAGGCATCCAACTGCATAAACACTCTCTGGTAAAATTAGTTTTCTTTTAGATTGGCATTGGCTAATAAAACATTATGTGTGTGATAACTGATAACAATGATCATCAATTCACCATGTGTTAAATCAACACATTTTACTAACAGCGGTGCCATCAACATGAAGCTTTCGGAAAGATAACCTAGGGAAGGTTTACACTTTTTTCACTCTAAGATCAAAAGTTAATTTCAGATTGCTTTACTAACCTTTCGAACCAAAAATCTTGTTGTAAAAACCTAGGTTATGTGAACATGAACAAGTGTATTGTAACTTTGTAAGCTTTGACAGTTCCATTTATGATCTATACTCTATAGATTGAACCAGTAATAGGTATCATCGGCAACTGAAATACAAAAAAAAACAGTATAATGCTATAAAAATACATCCATTTCTTTGATATTCTATCTTATGAAACAATCTTCACCTTTCCATTGCGAAAAACAAAAACAATAACACCAACACAAAGAAAAAACCCAACACCAACACAAAGAAAAAACCCATAAATAGAAGAAACGGGACAAACATCGATCAAATCAGCTGATCTCTCCACTGTAAAAAAAACAAGATCGAAAGCAGGGGAGGAAACGCAAGAAACCCCAACACCAGATTGAGTGAGCACACTTGGCCGCACCCATATCCTTTTCTTTTCCTGTGTGTGTGTGTACTGATTGTCATCTAGACATCCACTAAATTGATTCTATACTATATGTGAATCGTGATAAGAAAAATGTTACCAAATGAAAATTACACATCCAATAGGATTCAAGAAAGTAAAAAAAATGCTTCTTAAATGTTAATATAGAAGTGGAGAAAAATAGATAAGTAGTTAAAGTAGATAATGTAAACAAATATAGAAAATCTAATTGGTCTGGTAGAAATTAAATGTATGAGATAAATTTCTTTTCCATTTTACTCCATTCTTAAACCCTAAATTTTGGAGAAATTTCAATGATTTGGAAGAAGAAGAAATCCATCATTATAAGGAAGAGATTATCGTACTTACAGAATCCAATCCTTTGCCTCAAAAATCCAGAAGCATTCTTCTCGACCACCTCACCTCAGAGAAGATCGTGAGTTTGGGTTTAAATCAGGAGGACTTGGTCGAGTTTGGAGATGAGAATCATGAGGTCGGTGTGAATTGTTGAAAGAGATGGTTGATTTGGGAGAGAGTTGTAGGCCTGTGATAAAAGAGTTTGATGGGCCGCCTGATGGACCCGACCTGGGTTTAATTATTTTATTTTTTTTAATCTACGTACGAATTAATTTAAGTTATGTTAAGGGGATAAGGGAGGATAAATGGATAATGGATTAATGGACTTATGAACCATTTCTAATATTTGAAATAGGCTTTTATAAGATAAATAAAAAGTGAAAATGTTTGTAGTAAAATTTCTCGGATGAAAATCTGTCCTTTGCCTTGTAGTTACTTACTGTGCTTGAAAATGATGATTAACTTCCAGTGAAAGATGATATTTTGTGAAAGATAATTTTTCCCAGTGAAAAAAGTAAGTTAAAATTAAAGAGATTAAAAAAAAAACGGGGCTTGAAAAACTAAAGGTAGATTTTCCATGTATTGATAAAATCGGAATTAAATATGTATTTAATTAGTAATTAGCATGCATGGAGAATCTGGAGACATGCATGAACACGATAGTTGGTAGTATAGTAACTTGGTTCGAGTAAAATTTAGATTTAACTGTGATTATATGTTAGTTATGATTCATTTTATTCGAAATTACAATTTAGACCAGTTTAGTAAAGTAGTTCACGTGGTATAGAGGAAACGTTTTTCTTTTTTCATCTGGCTATAAATAGGAGGAATTAAGCAGCAACGTATGATCGAGAAGCAGAAAGAAGGAAAAAAAAAAAGAAATTAAAGATCAAGAACAGCGATCAAGAAGATTGATTTATGAAGCTGGGTCCAGAGAAAGTGGAGATCAGAAGTGTGTGGTCACACAACCTCGAAAAAGAATTCGAGATCATTCGTAATAATATCGATGAGTACAATCATGTAGCCATTGATACAGAATACCCAGGTACGTTGATCCCAAATCCAAACCCTTTTAGAGGTACTGTGACCCACAATGATATATACAGAGTGATGAAATCAAACGTTGAAGCCACCAAACTTATCCAACTTGGTCTAACTTTGTCAACCTCTAACGGTAGACTTCCGGTTGATAATGGGAAATTAGTTCTCTGGGAGTTCAATTTTAAAGAATTCGATCCATCTAACGACCCACATGATCCTAGTTCCATTAGTCTTCTTACACGCCAAGGTATTGATTTCCAGAGGAATATGAAGCATGGTGTGGATTCGAAAATTTTCGGTGACCTGTTGATGTCATCTGGGATAGTGTTGAATGACGAGATCACTTGGGTTACATTTCATTGCACCTACGATTTCCCTTATTTACTCAAGATCCTTACCGGGAAGAAAAAACTGCCGGAGAAAATAAGAGACTTCATGACTTTGATGAAAATCTTCTTCGGCAGCGTGTTTGATGTGAAGATTGTCTACCAGGAACCGAGAAGAGGATTGAAATTCGTAGGCAGTGCTCTGGGATTGAAGCCGGCTGGAAATATACACAATGCCGGTTCTGATAGTCTGCTCACAATGCAAGCTTTCATCGCTCTGAGTAACAGAGACCTCCATAGAGATGTCACTCAGTACGACGGTCATCTTTATGGTCTTGGTACAATCAATGATTCCGATGGAACGGGTATAATGGGTCATTATTGAGTCTGAACATTCAACAGATGGAACGGGTATAATGGGTCATTATTGAGTCGAATCATTTAACAGATGGAACGGGTATAATGGGAAATTCGCATCTTTTTTTTGTGTTATTTAACTTACTATCTTTTTATTATTCGAAAATAAAATTATTGCTATTTTATAATTAGTTTTCTTTTACAACTATGACTCGATCTATGATTCTATGAACAATGAGTCTAATCAAGCAATGAATTATGTTTTATGGTTTATAAACATTCTTTTTTGATGAAATAAACGTTTTCTTTCGGTCTTCTCATTTCTTTTTCTAATAAGAATATTCTCATAAATCTTAGTAGTTTATTGAGAGTTATTTTTTAAATAAACCTTATTCAAATTTAAAACCACCAGCACACAAATTTATTTTATATAACAACTTAACCAGTAACTAAGCTAATTAACTACCACTAACTGTAATTTCGCACAGTTAGAAGGATTTTGACCGGAGATGCTCTACTTCTAGGGTTTAAGAGATAATTAGATTCACCAGATATCTTCTACTTGTTTGGCAATGGTGTTGATCAAGTCGTCAAAAGGCTCGTACTCGCCGGTGAAGTTCCACTGGAATTGTTCATCTTTGATGGAACTTTCTGCCATCTCGATGTTGTTGCAATTCTCTGTGTAAGTCGTCGGAATATCGTCTATGAAACGTGAATTACTGTTGTTTGTGTTTGTACATACATCCATCATGCTCTTATTCCCATCACCATTGCCGAATTGCCCAACTTGGGTTATTGGATTGACATTAATGTTGTTGCCATACGTCGAATTTGTTATCGGGATGGGATCGTTGTCCAATCGTTGTTGCCATGTCTGATTGGAAATGGAAAGAGCTCCGGCCGGCAAAGACATCGAGGGGTTACTGCCAAATGAAATGTCTCTGTCTCTGACGTCTTCTACGCGCTGGAAATCTTCAGGGAAAGTTGCCACGACGGCATTCTTGGACTTGGACAAATTATTCTCCTGGCCGAATGAATTGTTTTTGGGGTACATCCCAATGGTCAGATTGTGTGGTTGTGGCAGGAACGGAGTGTTGTTTGATGGATTCTCATGGAAGGACTTTCCATTATTGAACTTGGAATCATACGATGATGATCTGTTCATCTGCAGTGATGGAGTGGAGTTTCGATAGTGATGGAGATTGATGGATGAAGAACTAGGCATGTCTTCTTGTACCAGATTTGGATGTGGTTGGTTCATTGCTACCGAGAAGCCCAAGTTCTGAAGATTGTGATTGTCATGTTGAATGATACCAGAAGAAGCAAGGTTATTATTGTAAAATCCTGAACCGACGGCGGAGTTATAATTTGACATCGTCTGCATTCTTCCATCTTGCCTGAGATAGAGAGAAGCATTAATGTTCGGAAAACGTGATTGCTGCTGTTGGGCGGTCGTCGTCGATACTGTGCTGATCCTTTTCAGATACAGTCTGTACTTCTATTTCCCAGATTAAATCGAGAACGAATGAATAAATATCGGGAGAAATCAAGATCACTGGCAATTAATTACGTAAACACTCATTAATTTACCTGCAGATGACTGGCAACGTTTTCTCGGGTGAGTTTTTGGACGTTCATCAGATCAAGAATCCTTTTGGGCATTGCTTCTGAAAAACACGACGAAAAACGGAAGAAAATAATTACATAGATAAATAGATCAATCGATCGAGTATCGCGATATTTTGACGTACTGTCGATGCCCAAATGATGAACGGCCGCGACGAACTTGCGATGAAGGTCTACAGACCAGACTACTCGTGGTTTCTTCTGTTGCACAGAAGAGGAAGAATCGTAGTCGTCTTCGTCATTATCGATATTATCATGCACATCTTCCTCCGACTCGTCATTATCATTGTGTAATCCATCACTGGAATCGTTCCTCTTCCTCCTACCAAGCTTTGTTCCATCGCCGGATTTCGTACCGTCGATGGGAACTGTATCTTTACAATCAAACTTTTTCCTCCTCACTACATGTTGCCAGATGTTCTTGAGCTCCTCGAGTCGAACCGGTTTGAGGAGATAATCACAGGCACCGTGGGTTATCCCTTTCATCACAGATTTCGGATCGCTATTTGCAGACAGCACTGCACCGGTCATTGGTTAATGGAGGGTACGTTACGATAAATAAAGAAAGGAGGAAAAATGAAAGCTTGGGAGGAAAGGTTACTGATGACAGGTAAGTCCATTTCCAGACCGACGAGCTCCAGAAGTTTGAATCCGTCCATGTCAGGCATATGAACATCGCTGATCACAAGATCAAACCTGCCCTTCTCCGACCTCAGCAGATTCAGAGCATCGATTGCTTGATTACTTGTCGTCACTGCAAAAAAAAACATATGAGGTACTGGCAATTCTAGATAACCAGTAGCAGTAGTGGCAGTAGTGGCAGTAGTGGCAGTAGTGGCAATAGTACCAACCGTGGTACTGACAACGGCGGAGCAAGCCATCGAGTAGTTTGAGACAAACACGGTCGTCGTCGACAGCGAGCACACGTAATCCCACCGGAAACTTGTCCCCAGATGTGGATCCTCCTTCTCGCCTTTCTTCCACTGTCATCAGATCTCTTGAAAGAAATTCCCCAATTAAGATAGAACACACTGCGAGTCAGTGGAAAAAGAAAGGGAAAAAAAAAACCTTTTTAAAATGATTAGCTTGCTTCTTCGGTTCCGCCTCCACTTCCGATATCTTAAAAAAAAAACAATGATTTCCGGAATTGTTTGGAAAGCTGTGTTGTTTGTTTCACTTCTTTTGATGAACACCGCCACACCACACCGGTGAGTCCAAGACTTCAAATCCAAGCAAAAAATGAAAAGGACAAGAACAACGAAACAAAATAAGGAAAAGTGGTGAAGCTAAAATTATACCCACCAATCAAAAGCTATGTGAAGTTGAGTTTTGATTTCGGATTCACAAGGGTTTTAAAATTTAAATGAACGCCATGCTAATGCCCATGCCGCATGCGTGTCTAATTGTCAATTGAAATTTGAAAAAAGCTTCATTTTTTTCTTCCTTTATTTATTTTTTGGATTTGATTTGGATTTCCTATTTAAGAGCTTAATCTTTAAAAGTATCGTGCATTTGCAGTTAGTTACTGCCAAATAAAATTTAAAAATAATGGCAACAAATCAGGACTTAAAAAACCCAATAAACAACCCCAAAATTGCCATGAACTGGATGCAGATCCTGCAATGCTTGCTCTAGAATCAACAGTTACATCAAACTTTAATTTTACTTCAATCAATCATTTTACCTTCTCCAAAACAACTCAGCAATCTGGCTGGCAGATATTCAATGAAAAACTCACTCCGTTCTAAATTTTGGAAGTTTTACTTAAATCGAACTCACATTACTACAACCCAGCACAAGATGGATAATATTGCAGAAGACTAAGAAGAGAAATAATAAAAGATCTGACCTTCAAAAAGAACCCAAAATCTTTTTTTTTTAATAGGTGGAATTGTGGAACTTGAGTTGGTGATTTGGGTTGGGTGAATTGATTCTTTATTTGGATTTTGGAGGAAAGAAATTTTGGATTTGGGTTGGGTGAATTCATTTTTTTATTTGCTTTATTGGGTTGGGCCGATTTGCATAGATAAAGTATTTATTTTATTATCTTTTTAAAAACTGATACATGTAAATATGCATTGAAACAAAAGAGAAATTTTTAATGCGCCTGAACTACTACCATACAAGCAATTGTTAGATGAAGACTTACAAGAAGAGACGAAATGAATTTAATGAAACATTGTCAGCTTTAAACTAAAGTCGGGTAAAACTTCAGAATCCGTTTAAATAGGACTAAGAATCCATTAACAAAGAGATTTACATTCCCTGCATTTAGACAATTGGATAATAACAAAATATTAATTGTCAAATATAAACGGCATTCTTATTTTGTCTTTGTTCGATAAATATAAAAATCATTAGATGTCTTTTGAACCGTTAATATCAAGTAAACGTAACCGAGACTGATCCCAATTGGTCAAATATACCCTTGAATTTCAACCTCATAAAATATGAAATACACACACAATTTAATTTAATGTGATTAACTTATATTAGAAACTAACTATTACTCTTTTAGCTAGGTAGTTAAATCGGTTAGTGAATTTAGATTAATTTGAATTATCTACTCATAAATACGGTAAATACTAGTTGTAATTTAAAATACTAACGTCAAATAACACTTTTAAAAAGGATACACTATAATTTATACAATCTAAATCCGGAATCCGGAATCCAGAAATCCAATTCAACAACAACCGTAAATTTAATCCTCGACACGTTTCCTTATTCGTACGTATCAAACCGCCTCACGTTATTAATATTATTAATTTTATTGCTATATTCTAAATTCTAGAGAATAATTCTTCTTCTTCTTCTCCCTCCTCTTCTTTTTTTTTCTCCTCTCCTGAGTTCTGACCTTCTCCCCACTCGTTTACTCAGCCGTCATATCCTCCGGCGATCCACCGAACTACGTAATTCTACCGGATCATCCGATTTTCTAATCACAAGCAAAACGCACTCCGCCGTTGGATTTTCCCTTTCTCCCCCTCAATTATTCGAACTGGCTATCGAAGATCGAAAGCAGCACAAAGGAGTCGGTAGGTTGAAGAGGAAATTAATGGTAAAAAGTTTCTTCTTTAATTTCGTAGTTTCCGTCTACTTTCGAATTGACGGAATGCTAATTCCGGCAGGTAGGTTCGATGATTACAGCAGAGACATCAACTAATGAATACGAATGTAACTACGATCCACCATGGCTCCGACCGCTTTTAAAAACAAACTACTTCATTCCCTGCAAAACGCACGGCGTCTCCGGCAAGAGCGAATGCAACATGTACTGTTTGGATTGCATGGAAGACTACGCACTTTGCTCTTATTGTCTCTCTCATCACAAAAACCACACCATTGTACAGATCAGAAGATCGTCGTACCACAACGTCATTAGAGTCTCCGAGGTTTCCAAGTTCTTAGACATCTCGTATGTTCAGACTTATGTCATCAACAGTGCCAAAATTGTCTTCTTGAACGCCCGCCCTCAACCTCGCCCGGGAAAAGGCGTCACAAACACCTGCCAGATTTGCTGCCGGAGTCTCCCTGATTCCTTCCGTTTCTGCTCTCTCGGTTGCAAGGTATGTAAAAATTACAGAAAATTCCACGTCTTCCTCGTTTAATTCGATAATTTATGAGTTCCTATTTGCTGAATGTCCGCCTGCCGGCATCCGACATTCTTAATTTTTATCCGATCAGCTTAATGGGAAAAAGTTTGACCCGGGACTCAGCTTTGCACTCCGATCAAAACATAACGGTGGCTCATCGGACACCGAGGAAGAGTCTACCCACCATCCCGTGAGAAAGATAAGGAAGACTTCGTCAACGAATTTTGGTAGGAACGGGAAGAGAAAGATGGGTGTTCTGGAAACCTCATCAGATGGCGACGGTAGGCATTTCTCCAGTGGAGTTTGGCCCGAAAATGCCACGCCTCCTTCGGCGGTCAGAACTCACCGGACTTCTAGACGTAAGGGCATACCTCATAGAGCACCATTCTGAAACTGAAAGCAATTGAGGAGATAAACTACAATATCAAAAACTTAGAGATTTAGGCACTTATTAGACATACATTATCACATTACATAATTTACATTTAATATTGGGAATTGGGATTACAGCATTATAGAGCATAGACATATATTATATATTATTACCTTACCCCCCCCATATTTACATTATAGTGAAACAACCCCTGTAGTTTGTATATTATACTATTTTCTCCATTGTTCTTGTCAATTTGTGAATACAATGAAACGGAAAACAATTGTGTTTGAATTTCGATGATAATATTAATAGTTAATACTTTAAAAATTAAAATGTAGATTACTTAATTTATTTGACCCATTAATCTCATTTATTAATAAAGATGATTTTAATTCACTCAAATTATAAATTCGATTTTTTTTTTTTTTGAAAAGAGAAATTCAAATATATATACATTGATCGACGACCTTAATTAGACTTCATCTTAATAATGTGTTATGACCAGTTAAATTAATCGAGTTGTGTATTTTCAAACATAACAAATACCTACCGATATGTACCGACTTTAAATATTCTATGTAATATATTCTCCAACTTGTATTATTGTAATTATTTTTTAATGAATATATTCTCCTACTTGAAACCTTCCAACTGTATGGATTAAGTTGGCACATCAGTACATGTTGCATGTATATACAGACATACTTGTGGAGTTGTAAAGCCATTTAAAACGCTGTAAATTATTATTATTATTATTGCTGTCTATGATCAAATTATCGTTAATATTCATTGAAATCTCTTTTTTAGATGAATATAACCAACTGTCGAGATCATTCAATCGATATCTAGATAGTGAGTTGAGACTTGTGAGGCAAGCAAGGAAGATCACACAATCGGATTGTGTTATCTTTAAATGTGGAGATAATTCAATTTTCATTATGATGTGAAAATGAATAATATATTATGTGACGCATGATATATTACTAAACTCTAAAAGGCAGGGTTTCTTAATGGAATTTTAAAAATATACAATTAATTAAAAAATAAAATAATTTAATTAGTTAAAATAAATAATTGGGAATCGGGGTTCGACCTAACTTCAGGTCCGGATTTCATCTTAATTAATTATTTTGATTATATAAGTTACAGTTTAAATTTTAAAACACTAAGTAAATTACCAAAGTGGGTGATTTTTATTTACCACAACATCAAATAGTGAGTCGTCCAAGTTTGTGTGAAATTGATTGAGCTAATCATTCATATGCGAACAGATACGGTTGACCGTTTTAAAACCATATTTATTTAGTCTTATAAGTTTATACATAAAAGTTGAATAAATTGATTAACTAATGATTATTTGGCAGTAATTAATGCACTCAATGCTGGCAGGCAATAGCCAACAGCACTTCAGCAGGTTGCAACTTTATTCCATATATTATCCCACTCTTGATTTTTTATTTATACTTTTGCTAATGATGCTTTAATAACTAAATGTAATCGATTTAATTAATCATATATATTATCTATCCTTCTACCAACGACCACGACGGAGCTAGCGCCAAGCTGGATGATTCTACCAATTAATCTATCGATCCATCTGTTTAATTAACAATGTGATCGATATATAATGAGAATATTCAGATATTTTGATCTATATATGTGCTGTGTCGATTTGATTCTAATTGTTCAAAAGATATTTAGTGATTCTCATATGTTTATAAGAACATTGTTGACCATTTTAGCCCGTGTGAATTGCGATGGTGACTTAAAAAATATTCTCCAAAACAATTGGTTTATTGTAAATGGAATCATTTGAAAGAAATAAAGCAGGTAAAGATAAAGATGCGTTATCGAAATTTAATTAAGACTGCTAAAACTCTAAGATATTTACTTTAATTTCTATTTATCTTATAAAAAAAAGACCACTTAATTCGTGGGCACTGGACAGTGGACACTGACCCTCACGTCTTCATTGGACTATTAAAATAAAGAATCCGGATCCGAATACAACCCATGATATAGATGAGGTTAAGAGACGCTTCGTAGAAAAACCACGACTAGAAGAAGCTCAGACTTCCTCCGTCCAAAGTGTCTTGTTTTACTCTCCGGTGCGGCGTTCGACGGCGTTCCGTTTCCACCCAACAACTCTGTTACTGCTATATCCGATAAAAACGAGATAGATATAACTTATAAGAAACAGAAGCTATTAAACCCTCTTTCATTCCAGCGCGAGCTTAGCTACGCTAAAACGACGTTGTTGTAAATTCTTCCGGATGAAGGTACGATGAATCAGAGAAAGTAAACTGCAGAAAGATTTGGAGATGACTGAGTTGATTCGTTGACTAATTGAGTTAACAGTTAAAACCCCTCGACGAAGTACTTCTAGTGCGATATGATTGTGTGTAGTATCATGTGCCTGATACATTATATAATCCTAACACCATGTCCCTGCTATGTAGTTCCCTGTTTTAACAATTTCCTGACATTGATTTTTTGAGAATCTTTATTTTTCGTCTTGTAAGTAATTGCATATCATAGGAACTATATTTAATATTACCAACGGGCCCAGAGCAAGAGTGTCCGAAGAAGAAACGTGAATACGACGACGACGAAGAAGAATTGACCGAAGCTTACGCTGTTATGCATGGTCTGCTGAAACAAAGAAGACCCAAATCGTAGAATGCATGATCTGATGGATTAAAAAAAATCAAGGTAGGATAAACTGCAGAAACCCAAATCAACAGGCAGAATAATCCAGAAGCATAAAAAAGAAGGTGAAGGAATCCGATGAATAAGTTTACGTATAGAATGCATGATTTGATGGATAAAAAAAATCAAGGTAGATGATAAACCCTAGAAACCCAAATCAACAGACAGAATATAATCTAGAAGCATAAAAAAATGTGAAGGAGAAGGGGTCTGAGGAAAGTGAAGATAACTCCAGGGGTGGATTTGTAGAAAAGTGGAGGGAAGAGAAGAAGCTGGGATCTTCGACGTCTCCCGGATCCCTCAACCGTGCAATCTGCATAGCTTCACCATGTAGACGTTATGATGGTGGTAAAGATTGATCTCTTGGAACGCCTTAATTGGACTCTCACAATGGACGGAGGAAGTTAGTGATCTTCTGACTGTATATATAAAATGTAGACGGAGGAAGTAGACGAGACAATTATTGTGGCAGGAGATTGTTGTCGATGAAGTGTTGGGTTGATGATCGATGATGGTGATCGAGGGATTGTGAATTGTGATAATTAAAAAAAAATGATATTCGTGTAGGTCTAAATTTTTTAAATGTGATGATATAATTTAAATCATAAATGAAATTTTTAAAATGTGTATATTTTTTTCTGCCCAAATCAAAAGAGTCTCAAGTTTCAAGTCTCATTGTCTCAACCTCTTTTTGATATTTCTTGTATTTTATTAAATCCAAATCACTTAAAAAAATGATTTTTTCCTAATTATATAAAGTTTATTTTTTATCGTCTTATTCGTCTTTTCAGTAAACACCCCCAAACTCTCGACAACTGCTCTCCGGACGGAAGAAGTGCAACAATAGGGTGTCGAAACGGTTCCATGGCAATGGCAATGTCAATATTACAGAAAAAGATCGATTCCGATCCTAACAACTCGTCTCATCACTTCGATCTTGTGAATTCCCACTGACATACTTATCCTTTCTTTTCTATTTCCCTCTTTTTTTGTTTGTTCGAGCAATCCGTATATTTCGTTCTGATATCTTCAAATTTCTAGGGAATTATTTTATGGGGTATGGCGGAAGAAAAAGATTCGGAATCGAAGTCAAAGGAGTGGAAGGTAAGTGCGGTGGATCACTTCGTACTTTCTGCTAAATTGAATCCCAGCAATGGTGCTGCGTTCAGATACTTAGGGCATTACTACGGAGGAGTATCGGCCGATAAGAGCAGGGCAGCTAAATGTTACCAGAGAGCCGTTTCTATTAATCCTGATGACTACGAAGCTGGTGTGAGTGGTTATTTTTTGGAAATTGAAAATTGGAATGTGATGAGGGGATTTGATTTTGAACTGGTTATTTATTTATTGATGAATTATTTATATGTGTAATGCAGGAAGGACTTTGTGATTTGTTGGAGGGAGATGGGAAGGAAAGTTTGCAAGTTGCTGTTTGCAGAGAGACTTCCCAGAAGTCTCCGAAAGCTTATTGGGCTTTCCGGAGATTGGGATATTTGCATGTATAATTCCCATTGTGTCATTACTATTTTAATCCAGTACCTTTAATTTTGGAGCTTTTAAATATGAATTGCATGGGATACTCATTTAAAGAACATTAACTGGCAACTGCCACCTATATGCTTATTCTTGATAGGTTATTCAAGAGAAGTGGCCTGAGGCAGTCCAGAATCTACAGCATGCTATAAGAGGCTATCCTTCTTCTGCAGATTTATGGGAAGTAGGTTCTTTAGTTTATGCATTGTATGTTTTATGCACTTAAACTTTATTAGCTATATATATAAGATCAGGTGGTATTCAGGTGTAAAATCAACATGTTGATTTGCTTATTATAACTAGGCAGTCTAGCCATTTTTGTTTTTTAGAAAAATAAATAAAATTTCCATTTGCATAAAAAAAAACGATTTGGTGTAAAAATAGTGGTGCCAAAGGTGCTCAATATCATTTCATTTCTTCTTATCTGATTTGACATCTATGTGTCGGTGCATTGATATTTTTTTTAAAAAGTGGGAATTGTTATTTACTTATTTCTCAGGCTCTTGGTCTTGCATACCACCGTCTAGGCATGTTTACTGCTGCATTAAAGGTAATCTTATTTCTTCAAATTTACCTTTTTTGAAAGTTTGGTAGAATTTTTTATAAAGAAAGTATGGATAAGCTTATAAAATTTACAATGTCATCATGCATGGCATTTACAAAATCAGCATTAAATACAGGTTCCCAATCCCTAGACTAGAAGAACTGCTAGAGTGCTAGATGTTTTGGTTGGTGCTGAATACTTTATAAAATTGGATCTGAAAAGTGGCTACCATCAGATCAGAATCAGAGAAGGGGATGAGTGGAAAACATCCTTTAAAACCAGCAAAGGGTTATATGAGTGACTAGTCATGCCCTTTGGCATGTACAATTCCTGGTGAGACATGCCTGATTACGTCAGTCACTCCCAGCAACGCCCTTCAAACAAGGAATAGGGTTCCGTCGCTATATGCCGGACCCCCGGAAAGGCTTCCGTGTCTACGTCAAGAGCTCAAGTTAACACTTGGGAGTCGCCGATTGGGACTACCAAGTCGCCGACTCCAGGGGGGAATCGCCAACTCTAGGCCTCGTGGACAGCTCTGGTAGGCTGCCACTAGGCTCATGGGGAGTCGGCGACTGAACCTCTGGATCGGCGATTCCCATACCTGAATCGCCGATTCCCAGCCGTTACTTGAGCGGACCTTCGCCATTAAGGCATTCCTTATTGGGGTACCTTAATGGCGCGGGCCCCACTCGATTGAATGAGGAAACGTCCCCCAAGACCCTATAAAAGGGGTCCTTGGGGGACCTCTATCCTCAACATATCCTCTCTTGACTCACACTCCCACTAGAGCAAACTAAGGAGCCCGAATCGCCTACTCCCACGTGAGTCGCCGATTCCCCTCCTCTTCTGCAGGTGTTTGACGTAGAGCGCGCGTCGTGGACTCCACAGCCTCCGGCTCATCTCGCCACCCCGCGAGCCCACTGGTAGCAGATTACGTGCTTCATCACTAAAGCAGTCACCGATTCCACTTGTGCAAGTCG
>LFYR01000379.1:163127-173187 GCA_001185155.1 Zostera marina | reverse complement strand
CACGTGTCTACGTCAAGAGCTCAAGTTAACACTTGGGAGTCGCCGATTGGGACTACCAAGTCGTCGACTCCAGGGGGGAATCGCCAACTCTAGGCCTCGTGGACAGCTCTGGTAGGCTGCCACTAGGCTCATGGGGAGTCGGCGATTGAACCTCTGGATCGGCGATTCCCATCCCTGAATCGCCGCCTCCCAGCCGTTACTTGAGCGGACCTTCGCCATTAAGGCATTCCTTATTGGGGTACCTTAATGGCGTGGGCCCCACTCGAATGAATGGGGAAACGCTCCCCAAGACCCTATAAAAGGGGTCCTTGGGGGACCTCTACCCTCAACTCATCCTCTCTTGACTCACACTCCACACTAGAGCATCCAAGGAGCCCGAATCGCCTACTCCCACGTGAGTCGCCGATTCCCCTCCTCTTCTGCAGGTGTTTGACGTAGAGCGCGCGTCGTGGACTCCACAGCCTCCGGCTCATCTCGCCACCCCGCGAGCCCACTGGTAGCAGATTCCGTGCTTCATCAATTCCCCTTCCACATTCATGAGGCTTATGACAGAAGTTCTAAAGCCTCTTATAAATTAGTGTGCTGTGGTATATTTTGATGACATTCTGATATTCAGCAAAGGGAAGAAAGAGCATTTGATGGATATTAATAAAGTGCTGCAATTATTAGAAGAAAATAATTTAAAGCTGAATTTGAACAAATGTGAGTTCATGGTTCATGAATTACAATTCTTGGGGTATATTTGTGGGGGCATTAAGGTCTGAAGGTTAACCCAACAATGACAGAGGCCTTGAACAGTTGGATCTTGGATGACACCATCCAACATTACTGAAGTTAGAAGCTTCTTTGGAATGGCATCCTTTTATAGAAGATTTATTAGGAATTTTAGCTCAATTGCTGCCCCAATATCCGATTGCCTAAAGAAAGGGTCCTTTAAATGGACATGTGAGGCTAATAAAGTATTCAAGATTTTTTTTTTTACAAGAAGCTCCAGTGCCCAGCCAGTCAGCCTGCCTGATTTTTCTAAGGTCTTCCAAGTTGAATATGATGCTAGTATTATGGGAGTAGGGGATGTACTAAGTCAGGAGGGCCACCCAGTGGCATTTCACAGTGAGAAACTGAGCATGGGGAGAAGAAACTGGACAACTTATGAGCAGGAACTTTATGCTGTGGTTAGAACTTGCAAAACTTGGGAGTCCTACCTCATACAAAATGAGTTCATAGTTCAGACTGATCACATGGCATTGAAGCTTGAAGCAAGTAAACAGCTCAAAAAGCACTAACAAAATGCATGCTAGATGGATGTCCTACCTTCAAAGGTTTCACTTCACTGTGAAACATAGGTTTGGAATTAGTAATAGGGTTGCTGACGCCCTATGCAGAAAAAATACACTTTTAACAATGCTAAGGCCTAAGAGCTAAGGTGAATGATTTTGAGAGGATCAAAGATTTATACAAAAATGATAGCGATTTCAGAATTCAGTGGGAATCATGTCAAAGTGGGGAAACAGTGCAGAATTTTAACATTCAAGAAGGTTGTCTTTTTTACAAAAACAGGCTGTGTATCCCTGCAAATCCATTAAGAGGACAATTAATCACCACTCTTCAATCTTCATGCTGATGGACTTGCTGGTCATATTGGAAGAGATAAAGTAGTGGCTGACTTTCAGAACAAATTTTATTGGTCCAAGCTAAGGGAACAGACTGAAATTTATTCAGCCTTGCCAAATTTGCCAAGAGTTCAAAGGCACAAAACAGAATACTGGTTTTTATATGCCCCTGCCTGTCCCTAAAGAACCTTGGGTGGATATATCAATGGATTTCATCCTAGGGCTTCCTAAAACTAGAACAGGGTTGGACTAAATTTTTGTGATTGTGGATAGATTTTTTAAGATGGCTCACTTTTTGCCATGTAAGAAAACAAATGATGCAGTTCACATAGCTCAATTTTTTTTAATAGTCAGACTACATGGAGTTCCTAGATCTATAGTGTTAGACAGAGGCACTAAATTTTTATCTCATTTTTGTAAAACACTTTGGGAAAGGTTTGGGACAAAGCTAAATTTCAGCACCACACGTCACCCCCAATCTGATGGGCAGACAGAAGTGATAAATAGATCTGTGGGTAACCTATCGAAGATATTAGTTGGACAGAATGAAAAGAAGTGGGACTTGTGCATTCCTCAAGCAGAATTTGCCTTTAACAACAGGATAAACAGATCTACTAGAATGAGTCCATCATGGCAGCCTATGGTCATCAACCAAAACAGACTGTGGACATATCTGAGGTACCTTCTAATCAACCCATGGTAGAAAATATTGTTGAAAAAAATCAGGAAGTTTATAAGGCAGTAGAGGAAGCCTTACAACAGTGAACAGTCAAATGATAAGTACAAGAAATGGGCAGATAAAAAGAAAAGAAAGCAAGAGTTCTCTGTGGGTGAATTAGTTATGGTGCATATCAGACTCAGTAAAGATAGATCTCCAACAAGCTCCTATTCAAAACTGAAAGCAAGAAACTATGGACCTTTGTTGTTGAATTTAAAATTTCATTGCTGAAAATAAGAGTGGGACAGTGCCCAGAGATTAGAAATGTAGGGAAATGCAAATACAATAGAAATGTAAAAACATTGTCACTTTCTTATATGTCTATGACCTTGGCTAGTCAGCCATGGACTGATGCCTCAAGAGGTTGGACTCCCATAAGAATATAACTTGAGTTTCAGTCTGTGAAAGATTTCTCTTCTTGTAAGGGGTGACATCATAAGCAATGCTCACATCCCTAAGTACTTCTCTGTTGACAATTTCTGCACGTCAATAGCATTCACCACTCAAAGTCTCAAACCCAAGTCGATCGTAAATTTTAGGTTCAATTCATATGATTCAAAGTTCAAACCATTTATTAGATGCCAGTTCATAAAACCATGTATGATATTGCTTTTGACAATTCATATTACTCACCAAGTCACCATTTGGTCAGTTAAGCTGGTAAACATAGCTAAAAACAATTTCCTTGTTTGATGATTGCATGATTGCATGTTTATATTTTAATATTTTATCATTTACATGGATCATTTCATAAAGTTTTCAATTTTCATCGATCTCACTGATTTAAATCATTTATTTTTAACAGTCATATAGACGAGCTCTCGAGTTGGAGGACTCTAAATTGTTTGCGTTAGTTGAGAGTGGTGGTATTCTTTTGATGCTCGGTTCTTTCAGTGAGGTATGCTTTTTGATCCTCGTTGTCTCACACATTATCGATCAAAGCTGTGGTTTTTAACTTTATATTGCAGATTGAACAATCGCTTTCTAATGTAGGATGCCTATTTATCTATGTTAGTTTTCTGTTGTGTAAATGTATCACCATGGTTTGATTGTATGTTTCTACTTTCTAGAATAATATAAAAGATCGTATATCAGGAAAGTTTCTTCTGCGGAAACCCCCCTAGTTTCACAGATCTAGGAGAATTGCTATATAGGACTAGAGTCGACGGGCATGCCCCATTTCCCATGTATTTTACCATGTATCATCTTTACCATGTATTTTACTGTTTGTTTTTCCATTAAAAATGGACTTTAACTTCATCAAAAGAAGAAAAAAAACTCTTTTTATGACACCCCTGCTCAAAGGAAAAACTGACGTTCTTAATTATCTCCCTAAGAACTACCTCAGGAGGCCTACCGGTGCGTTTTATGAACTTTTTATTCCTCTCTTTCCAGATATGACAAGCCGATCACCCAATGCCATTCCAGAGTGTCCCCAATGGGGTGAGTGATGTGTGAATTTCTGTGCAACCTTTGTAAGATCCCTCAATTTGATATCCGGGCTTGAATCTTGATCACCGAAATATGTTGGAAGTATATTATGTATTTTAATAATTTTAAAGACTTTTTAAAGTTTCACCTAGACAAATTCTACCATGGTTTTAAAAGTGCACTGAAGTACTTGTGTTCTTCCTGATGTCTGTGTAGTTTTAAAATCAGATGTGTTCTCTCAAGGTATCAGTGAGGGGACTTTCTTGTGACTTGTTGATGTAGGCATATTGCACATGGGCCAAGAGCCCATTTCCATATTAGAAGGCCCACTTTCATCTAGGTAAAAGAGAGGTATAAATGGAGGCAAGAAGAGAGCAGTCGATAGATTATTTTTTGGTTATTTCCGAGCAAGGTATTGATCTCTCTTTTGCTCTCTCTTTTCTGTTTCTATCTCTCTTCTATCTTCTCTATACTTTCTTCCCAATCTGGTGGAATCTAGATTTGTTCTTGCTACTGATGGAATCCAGTATTCTTTAATCAGATTGTAATCGTCTTAATCAGCAGTAGATGATCTCATCTTGATGACTTGATCAACTACATCACTCTTCCTTTGTTTTTATTTTCCAGAATCATATAATTTTGTATCTTATAATCTTATTAGATCCAGTTCTTTCCAGTCCATAGCTTCATCTTCAAATGTACTTGTAGAGTTGTACTGTTACTCTGTAAACCTTTTCTCCACATGTGCCATATAGTAAGTAATTTCCGAAACACTAAAACCAATCAATGGACGTCCCAAGAAGTGGTTTTTTTAAGGAAATATTCCTATGCTTGTTGTGATTGTCAATCAATGTGAGTCGATCATTTTTTTCTTCCTTATCTTGTCACAGGGTGTTGAACAGATGCGTTCGGCTTCGAAGCTTTCACCAAATAATGTTTCTGCATGCTTTGGGCTTGCTTCTGGCTTGCTTGGATTATCTAAAGAATGTATAAGTTCTGGTGCCTTTTCTTGGGGAGCATCACTATTGGAGGTTATTTCACATGACACAAACTCTTTTTTCTTTATTCCTTTTAATTCTTCTTTTTTCCATACAATTTATTTGATCAATTTATTTTGAAATTGCAGGAGGCATCTAGTGTTGCAAAAACATGCATCAATTTAGTTGGAAACCTCTCTTCCATATGGAAATTGCTTGGGGACATTCAGGTTTGGTGTGGGTTCTCTTAGGTTCCCTTTGTGTCACTTTCTGAATATTTTAATAATTTACAAGAATGTTATCTTACCACAGATGTCATTCTCATTGTGATTTTTTTGACCTTTTGTCAGTTTATTGCATTTGATGCTCAGTTAACGATTCATATTATTTGCCAACAGAAAATAAATGCATATTTATTAAGATTTTCAGGTGTCATAAACATATAAATTATAAAAACTTGATCGTGATCAGAGTCTTAACGAAATATATAAATCATAAAAAAGAGTTGACTGCCAAGATCAAATTTATTTAGGATCTAAATCATCTGATATTATTTTTAAATTGGGGCGAAAATGGAGGGATTATCACAGGAGTAGAATTGAAATGTTGGGGTTGGTTTTTGAATATTTCAACTTATATTAGGGGTTTCCTTAAAATGAATTTATGTCCATTTAGATAATAGGTCTAACCGTCTAAGTAGGTTTTCTAGGCAACTTAATGCTCAACTTGGCAGCTTTGGCTAGTCTTTTAAAAAAGTTTAAGCTTGAAGGAGATAGACCCAAGTCATATGACAATCGTTAATAAAGATAAAGGTAATAAAGTCCAGTTGAAGTAGTAACAATATATTTAACCCAAATATCTGAAATTCTGAATACACCAAGTAAAATGGGGAACTAGCTTCTTTTATTCACTCTACCTGGAAAAGTGATGTAGCACATCCGTTAATGGCACTAGGAAAGAGGCTATTTCCTTTAAATCAAACATGGACCAAAAGCCCATTTCCTTTAAAGAAGGCCTATCATTACATGGAGAGTATATATATGGAGGATAGAGGGTGGAATCGGCAGTTTTTGATTTATTTGCTGAATTTGTTATTTCCTGGACAGGTAATAAACCTTTTATCTTCTCTTTCTTTTCTCTTATATTTCTGGTGGATTTCCAGAATCATTGGTGGATTCCAGTGTTTTTCCTTGAGCTTCTGTGGATTCAGAAGATTTATCAAGCAACTGATCTTCACTAAGATCAGCTGTATCAAAAAGAGATATGGTGATGCTTTCCATGAGAACAAGCCTTACAAAAATTGTTTTAACTTCCCTATAGTAGGATACTAGAGTAAACTTATCAGGAAAGACACTCCAGAGCAGAAGATATGCATTCTCTGTAAAGAGGAGAATGAGGATATAGATAGTCTTTTCTTTCATTGTGTATTTTCTCAAAAAAATTGGGTAGAGGCACTGAAGATGATGGGTGACTAATTTCTAGCCGTCCAAATTCGTTCCAGCCAACACCCCAAGCAATTGAAGGTGCATTTAGTAGTTATTACCATGCATATTCTTGCCTTGATGATGTAGATGATCTGGATGAGATATGTTACTGTGTTTGATTGAGAAATCAGTCAAGAAATAATGAAGAAACTGGAATCCACCAGTAGAAGGATCTGGATTCCACCTGATCTGGATAACAGAAATAGCAATGGGAAGAAAAGAAAAGCAATCAGGAGAAGAAAATAGAAAGAGAGAAATACCTTTGAAAAAGTAAAAAATGCTAACTAATTTCTTCCCCCTTTATTCCTTTATTTATATGCCATCTCATTAGGTGGGCAACTCGCTATGAGATGGTCCTGCAGTTCTAGTTAAGAATAATTGTGCTCTTTGCAATAGAAAGAGGCAAAGAGCACAAATGGAGACACCCTCAAACATATGTGCTACATTACTTGATTTCCTCTGACCACTTCTATTCTACTAATAACTTGAGATCACTTCTGCTAGGGAACTAGTGATAGATCCTTCCTGTTAGTCATGGCTTCCTTGAACTTGCATGGTTTAATTATCGCCAAAGCATCTTTAACACCCTATTTTTAATCTAGTCCAGTCAAGCTCTTCCCCTACAAAGATTCTGATGCAATTTTTCCCCATATAATCCAGAGTGCATTAACCCTAGGGAGCCTTGCTCGTTTTCCAGGAAAACTCCATCAATCCATGGAAAACTCCAACTTCCTCTACAAAGATCCGTATTCTACTATTCTGTAGTAATGGAGATCTACACCATGGGAGGTGCATACAGTAGAATTGTTTAAAATTTTTAATTTATTTTTAATTTCTAAACAGATACATTGTTAACTCATACAGCCATTATGAAATAGTGATATATGAATCAGAGTTCTATCCTTTTAGGTGGCATCCATAAATCCATAATCACAGTTAATTTTTTTTGTCATTTTTACTCCTTTCATAATTTAGTTAGAGCGATTGAAATATTTAATTATAAATCCTAATTCCATTATTCATATATGTTGATAATGAATTTAATCTGACATTCTGACCCTTATATTAGATGGCACATGCCAGATGCTTTCCCTGGGTTAAGGAAAACACTCACATCAAAGTCAACAAAGAGGTTCTTGAAGCGTCCATTCATCGTTGGAGAAATACTTGCAAATCTTCTGCAGTTAATGCCAAACAATCTTATCAGCGTGCTTTACATTTGACTCCATGGGAAGCTAGTATCTACACTGACATTGCGATTTCCTTGGATCTAGTTCAATCTTTTGAAGGGAAAAGTGTGCTGGATCTAAACAGTTGGTATGAGATAGTATTTGTTATATTTTCCAGTTGTCATGAGCTAGTGATCCATCTTTTTAATGAATACATCACATACCAGGAGTCTACCTGAAAAGATGACTTTGGGTGGATTGATGCTTGATGGAGTGAACATTGATATATGGATGATCTTGGGATGTTTGTCCAATAAGAATGTGTTGAAACAACATTCTTTTATACGAGCACTACAGTTGGATGTTTCTTTTGCTGTAGCTTGGGCACACCTTGGAAAGGTAGCTAATGCAATATCTTTATTCTGTTGAAACTTGAAAATGAACTGTCTGCTGATTTGATTTTGTTGCAGTTTTACAGAAATATAGGAGAAAATAAGCTAGCTAAGCTATCGTTTGATCATGCTCGAAGTATTGATCCCTCACTTGCACTACCATGGGCTAGTATGTCTGTGTGTATCGATGCTTACACAAAGTAGATACCAGTTGCCATATTTTATTTTCTTCTCAAGGTTTTTCTTTGTATATAAAGTTGTGTTCTATTCATATTTCCCCCTCTTATTGTTACAGAGAAAACTCAATAGAAGAGGCATATGAAAGCTGTCTCCGAGCTGCCCAAATAATGCCAGTAAGTATTTAATCAATGCTTCCATGATGCATATTTTGATTTTTTCAATGTCAAATTATTGGCTTATGACCTTAAGAAATAATTTTATTTTTATCTGTAATTGAAAACTTAAAGGTTTCATGAATGGAATTGACGGGCTCAGAAAAAAAGAATTTACGATCTCTACTGGTAGGTCTTTTATTCACCAGGGTCCAAATGTGCACCCTTTCATTCGGGAATGGTGATCAGGACCTCTGTCCAAACAGAGATGCTGATGGATTTATGAAGCCAACATGGAAAATAAGATGCATCAAGCAAGTTGATGCAGAGCATCTTAGTTCTTTGTGTAATTCTGCAAATTACCTTTTTACCCCTAATATTGGAAGTATTAACAGAGGGCCTCAATTAGATGAGCACACCCCTGAACAGGCTCAAGCTTGGCTCGAGATGGCTCGAGCCATTGTGCTTCACCTTTGAAGCCAATTAACTCACATTGTAAAGGTTGTCCACTACACACAATGTGAGTATAAAAGACCAAGTGGACCCAAAGGAGGGGCTAGTTATTATTTTATTATTGAGAAGGTATTATTTCTCTCTCTCCCGTTTTTTCCCTACCTTTCTATCTTCCTATTTCCGTTTTTTTTTCCTATTTGCTATTCCCGATCAGAATTGATCCTTGGTGGAATCCTTGAAAATTCCAGATCTACATCCCTTCTTACAAGAAGTTTCCAATCTTCTTTCTTCATCTCTCCATAGAACAGTCCTGTTCTATATTAAGTGGTATCAGACTAGGATTTGCGACTCATTCCTGGACGGATTTGCGGCTTCTTCTCTGGACGAATTTGCGGTATTTTTTCTTCTTCTCTGGACGGATATGGCAGAACAGAATGTTTCCAGGCAGGAGTTTGATCGACTGGTGCGAGCATTGACAGACCTAACAGTGGCAGTAAATGAACTGCGCAGACCAGCTATTCAACAACCTCCATTACCGCCAAGGCAAGAACTACCCGATCGCCAGCAGCAACCAAATCGGAATCAGCAGCAACAACCAGATTCAGATTCGTCAGATGAAGCTGATCCAGACCTGTTTCAGCCTGAATTTAGGCAGTATAGGAGGAGAAACGATCAGAGATATTTTCAGAGAAATAACAGAAATTATCAACAAGACAGAGGTGGTGCGGTGGATCAATATGAAAATAATTATGGGGATGACTACAATGACTATCGCATGAAGACAGATCTTCCCCAATTCAATGGCCAAATGCATATTGAAACATTTTTGGATTGGATTTCGGAGGTGGAAAAATATTTTGATTATATGAACACCTCCGAGTCAAGGAAAGTGAAGTTAGTGGCTCTAAGATTAAAAGGGACAGCACAAAGCTGGTGGGATCAAACAGTATATCTAAGGGCAAAACACCAAAAAAAAAAAGTGAGAACATGGGATAAAATGAGGAAACTGATGAGACAAAGGTTTTTGCCAACAGATTATGAGAGCACACTTTTCATTCAGTACCAACAGTGGTAAACAAGGCAACAGATCAGTATCTGAATACGCGAATGAATTCCACAGATTATCGGCCAGAACACAACTTGAAGAGTCTGAAGAGCAATTAGCCACTAGATTTGTGAGTGGACTGAAAGAGAAATTGCAGTATAAAATGGCTGTCAACCCTCAGTACAGCCTATCGAGTGCAATTAATTTGGCTGAAAGGCTAGAGCAACATTCTAGCAAATTTTATAGTTCTTATAATTCCAATTTTGGGAGTTCCTCTAGCAAAACAGCATCTGATAAAGAGAAAGGAATCTTGCCTACCCCACAAGGAAAAGAAATTGCAACAAATGGCAAGAATTAAATGCTATAGATGTCAAGAGCTTGGACATAAATCAAATACATGTCCAAAGAGGGGACAAGTCAGAATATTTGAAAATAGGGGACCAAATGAA
>LFYR01000379.1:148751-163027 GCA_001185155.1 Zostera marina | reverse complement strand
AATCAGATTCTGAACCTGAAGAGGAGGATTAGCCAGATGAGGGACCAAGCCTGTCATGTCTAATACATAAGACATGCAGTGTTCATCCTGTTGCTGACCTAACTCAGAGGTCAAATCTGTTTAAGACAAAGGGAATCATCCTTGGGAAAGTTTGCAAGATAATTATCGATAATGGAAGCACTGACAACCTCATCGCAGAAAAAGCAGCAAAGAAGTTGGGACTGAAATTTGAAAACCACCCCCACCCGTATACAGTGGGCTGGATCAAAAGTGAGGACCAAGTAGAGGTAAAATATTACTGCAAAGAACCATTATCAATTGGAAAAAATTATAAAGGGGTGGTAGATTGTGACATAGTTGACATGGATGCAACCCATGTACTTCTAGGGAGACCGTGGCAGTTTGAACTTTGATGTAGATGCAAATCATAGAGGGCGTCTGAATCAGTATATTATCAAAGTAAATGATAAAAGAGTAGCCTTACTACCTCTTCCTCCAAATTCAGAAACAGCCCAGGAAAAGGCCAATTTGCTAATCCAGTCTCATAAATTCTTTGAAAAAGAATTAAGGACTGAATTACAAGGATTTGCACTAATTTCTAAGGAGAGAACTGAGGAAAATTCTGGATCAGTTCCACATCGTGTAAAAAAAATTCTAAATGAATTTCCAGCAATAACACGTGAGAAAGCATCAGAACTTCCACCAATCAGGGACCTAGACCACAGAATTGACTTCGTACCAGGAGCTTCTATACCCAATCTACCTCACTACAGATTGAGTCCTAAAGAAACCGATATTTTACAGAGTCAAGTGGAAGAGCTACTGAAAGAAGAATTCATTAGACCTAGCATAAGCCCGTGTGCTGTACCTGCCTTGTTAGTACCAAAGAAAAATGGTGATTGGAGATTTTGTGTGGACAGCAGAGCCATTAACAAGATAACTATTAAATATCGCTTCCCCATACCAAGGCTAGAAGAGCTTCTTGATCAGCTGAATGGTGCACAATTTTTCACCAAACTGAATCTCAAAAGTGGGTATCACCAAATCAGAATCAGAGGTGGGGATGAGTGGAAGACAACCTTTAAAACAAGGCAAGGTCTTTATGAGTGGCTCGTAATGCCATTTGGTTTGTCCAATGTTCCATCAACATTCATGAGGATGATGACAGAGATCCTTAAACCCCTCCTAAGAATATGTGTAGTAGTATATTTTGATGATATACTTATATTCAGCCACACAAAGGAAGATCACTTGGAGGATATCAGAAAAGTACTTGTTATACTGGATAACAACAAACTGAGGCTAAATTTAAAAAAATGTGAATTCATAGTTCATGAAGTACCTTTTCTTGGATTCATAGTTGGGAGGCAAGGGTTACAAGTAGATCCACAGAAAACTGAAGCAGTGGATAATTGGCCTGCACCAACAAACATCACTGAAGTAAGAAGCTTCCTAGGTCTGGCCTCATTCTATAGGAGGTTCATAAAGAACTTTAGCACTATTGCGGGCCCAATTTTTGATTGCTTGAAGAAAGGATAGTTCCTATGGACAAAGGAAGCTGAATTAGCCTTTAAAGTACTCAAAGAAAAACTAAAATCAGCACCTGTACTTGCACTTCCAGACTTTGAAAAAGTGTTTGAATTAGAATGTGATGCAAGCATTATGGGAGTGGGGGCAGTGCTGAGCCAAGGAGGGCACCCCATAGCATTTCACAGTGAGAAATTATCAATGGGAAGAAGAAATTGGACAACTTACGAGCAGGAGTTGTATGCCTTAGTGAGAGCTTGTAAGGTATGGGAACCATATCTGAGTGGGAGGGAATTTGTAGTGTCTACTGATCATCTAGCACTAAAACACATCAATAAATCGGCAAACACAAACAGAATGCACGCAAGGTGGATTTCGTACTTACAAAAATTTGATTTCACAATTAAACACCAAGCAGGCAAGAACAACACAGTAGCTGATGCCTTAAGCAGAAGAAGGTCTGTGCTCACCATCATGAGAGCCACAGTAACAGCTTTGGATGCTATTAGAAATTCATATGACAGTGATGATGATTTTTCTGAAATTTGGAAAGAATGTAAATCTGGAAAACAGACAGCAGAGTTTAAAATTGAGCAGGGATTTCTATTCAAACAGAACAGGTTATGCATCCCAAAAACTTCACTCAGATTACAACTAATGCAGGAGACACATGTTGGGGGTTTAGCAGGACACTTTGGGAGAGACAGTGATTTTTCAGCTAGAATCTAAATTTTATTGGCCATCTTTAAAGAGGGACACAGAAAAATTTATTAAAAGGTGTCAAACTTGCCAAGAAGCAAAAGGAGTCAGACAGAATACTGGATTATATATGCCTCTACCAGTTCCAACTCAACCTTGGACAGATCTTTCCATGGATTTCGTGCTTGGATTACCTAAAACTAAGGCAGGATTTGATTCAATATTCGTGGTAGTGGACAGATTCTCCAAAATGGTCCACTTCTTACCTTGTAAAAAACCCAGTGATGCCTCTTATATTGCAAAACTATTTTTTAAAGAGGTGGTAAGACTCCATGGTGTGCCACAGTCCATAGTTTCAGACAGGGACTCTAAGTTCCTATCACATTTTTGGAGAATTTTATGGGCCAGATTTGATACTAATCTGAAATTCAGTTCCACCTGCCACCCTCAGACAGATGGACAGACAGAAGTAGTAAACAGATCATTGGGAAACCTTCTTAGAGTCTTGGTCGGTAACAACCCTAAACAGTGGGATCAGTGTCTTCCCCAAGCTGAGTTTGCCTTCAACAGTATGCCAAATAAATCTACAGGGTGTTCCCCATTCTTGGCAGCTTATGGCCAATTACCCAAACAAGTGGTGGACATTAATTCAATTCCATCAAACAATGCTGTGGTGGAAGATATCGTGTCAAACAGCAAGAAAATTCATGAACAAGTTCAGAAATCTCTTGAGGCAGCCAATGAAAAATACAAAGAAGCAGCAAATAGGTCCAAAAGATTTAAATCCTTTGAAGTTGGCGAATTTGTAATGGTACACCTTCATAAAGACAGACACCCAGCTGGATCATACTCTAAGTTAAAAGCAAAGAATTTTGGACCATGTGAAATCTTAAAGAAGATAAACGATAATGCTTATGTGGTGGATATTCCTGCAGAATTCAACATCTCTTCCACATTTAATATTTCGGACTTGAGAAAATATTACCCTCCAGAGGCAGAAGATGCACAATTGAAGACAATTGCCATGAGAGAAGAGGCGCCTGATGCAAAGCATCTTAGTTCTTTGTGTAATTCTGCAAATTACCTTTTTACCCCTAATATTGGAAGCAAGGTTTAAAAACCGGTTGACCGGTAACCGGTTCTGGCTTACCGGTTTTCCGGTTAACCGGTAGGGGTATTTTCGTATTTTTTTTTTTTAAAAACAAAAATTATGTTATATACTTATATATCTATTCCATGTTTATATCCCTGTTTATATAAATAAAAATATCATAAACAATATAGTAATTCAAAATAGTCATTCAAAATAGTAATGCAAATAAGTAATTAATTCCATAATGTAATTCAAAATATCCTAAGCCTTATGTGAAGTTTTTAAACTTATAAGGAGAGACTTATAAGATTTAAACTTATTAAAATAAAGCCTTCAAATGAGGCTTTATTAAATGAAACGTAATGGGCTTTATTAAATAAAGCCTTTAAAATAAACAGGTAATTAATGGCCTTTTTTTAAAACGAGGCGGGTGACCGGGTCGGGTAGGGGTTAGACCCGACCCATCAACCCATTTACCCATCCCAACTAACCGGTCACCGGTTAGCAGTATTTTACCGGTCAGCCGGTTAACCGTCGGTTTTTAAACCTTGATTGGAAGTATTAACAGAGGGCCTCAATTAGATGAGCACACCCCTGAACAGGCTCAAGCTTGGCTCGAGATGGCTCGAGCCATTGTGCTTCACCTTTGAAGCCAATTAACTCACATTGTGAAGGTTGTCCACTACACACAATGTGAGTATAAAAGACCAAGTGGACCCAAAGGAGGGGCTAGTTATTATTTTATTATCGAGAAGGTATTATTTCTCTCTCTCCCGTTTTTTCCCTACCTTTCTATCTTCCTATTTCCGTTTTTTTTTCCTATTTGCTATTCCCGATCAGAATTGATCCTTGGTGGAATCCTTGGAAATTCCAGATCTACATCCCTTTTTACAAGAAGTTTCTAATCTTCTTTCTTCATCTCTCCATAGAACAGTCCTGTTCTATATTACAAGCGGACAAACAAGGAGGGAAAATCCTAGAGCCTATGTGAACATGCTTTTGGTTTTGCCAATGAAAATTCAATGTCAGCCTTGTCAGGTGAGAGCAAACAGTGGTGGCGAGACTTTTGATAGTTGATACTGTGCCATGTTGACCAACATCCACTCTCTTCTGGGCATGGGTTTGCAACATAAATGATGGGTAACTGGGTATTGAGGTATTCTATTGCCCAAGAGGGTGAAAAGTTGAGATCATATGATCTTACCATGAAGGATGAGAGAGGTTGTTTACTGATGCAGATGCTTCAGAAGTGGAAAAGAAGAAACACTTCTAGTTCACTGCGATTATTTTCTATTCTTTAAGAAAGAAGCCATACTACCCTTATCTACAAAGGTACGTACATAGAGGTGTTCTTTCCCATGTAGCCTTTTGCAATGTATATCACAGTGGATAGTTTCATTAGTTTGTATTTGGCGAGATTTGATGCCGAGTATGCTATCAGAATTGTTGTAGAAGTTTCTTACTAGTTTGTAGTGAAAAGATCGACACCCAATTCGTCTGTCCCTTGTGGAGAGAGACAACAAACATGGTCTCAAATTTGTCTCTATGGGTAATGATGTAATGGAGCAATTAATCAATGGAAAAATAAAGAAATACCTCAGTATCGAGAATGAATAATCTGAAAATTCCAGCACTTCAGATTTAGCAAGGAAAGATCTATTGGAATCCACCAATAGTTCCACTAGAATCCACTAGTAGAATGAGAGAAATCAGATAGGAGTCCACCTGATCCGATGAGAGAAATGAGCAAGAATCGCAAGATCCTAGAGAAAAGCAGGAGAGAGAGAAAGTATAGTAATTCACCTTTGGGAAAATTATATTCTGCCCTCCTTTTTGAGTCCACTTCCATTTATACTTCCAATGTCTAAGAGTGGAAATTCCACATTGGGAGTTGGTCAGTCCAATTAAAGGGACTGAGCCATGGCTCAAGCCAACTCGAGCCAATGACCTTGTAGATCATTGTAATGGGCTACATCAGGCGGCCCTTCTTGGGGTGCAATTGCTCTCAATTGCTTATCACTATAATCATACGGAAAATATTTTTTCAGATCAGCTACATTGAATGTTGCAGACATATTGAACTCCTTAGGTAAATCCACAACAAAAGCATTATCATTCACTTTCCTCAGAATTTTGCAGGGTCCAAAATTCTTATTTTTCAATTTGGAGTAAGTACCTGCTGGAAATCTTTCTTTCTTCAAATGAATCATTACTAGTTCACCCTCTTCAAATTTCTGAAACCTTTTACGTTTATCAGCTAATTCTTTGTACTTCAGATTTTTTTTTTGAAAAGCCTCCATCACTTGTTTATATACTGTTTTGCTGGTTTCTATTATTTCTTCAACTTTCCTGTTTTCAGAATTAACAGAGTTTAAGTCCATTACATTTTTGAGAAGATGCCCATATGCTGCTAAGAATGGGGCACAACCAATAGATCTGTTTGGCATGCTATTGAAAGCAAACTCTGCTTGTGGTAAACCAAGGTCCCATTGTTTTGGATTTTCTCCAACTAAAGTTCTCAACAAGTTACCTAAAGTTCTGTTTACAACTTCTGTCTGACCATCAACCATTAGTTTGCGGGTGATCATCAGAATTTCTGGAGGTCTCAAGGTGTTGCCTGAGCCCTCTATTCCTTTCGGATTAGAGGTGCCAAGCAATATAGTCCAAGGAATTCTAGAGTAGGCCCCATGGGGGTTTTGTGTGTGAATTTCTGACATGTTTCAACGAGGTCTCCCATATTGTAGGTGTGGGCATGTTAGCTAGTTTGCAAAATGAATTGTTAAGTGCTTCAGCTATGGCTTGTAGAATCTTTCTAGAGTATGGGAAGTTAAAAAAGAGGTGGGCTCTGGTTTCCTTCTCTTGGATGGTACATAGTAGGCAATATGCTTGGGTTTGCACTCCCACTCTCAGTTTTTGGAATGTATTCAGGTGGTTCCATATTATTGTCCATAGTATTATGGAAAATTTAGTGGATATATGGACCAGATTCAGGCTATGCTGTCCTTATGACTTCTTTCCCCAAGTGCCTCTACAAATGCCCTAGAGTTCCTAATGGGGAACCTGTTTTCCTTTTGCTGTCATATTTGCTTTAGGCTCTACATTCTAAATACTTGCTTATATGGCTATAACTTCCCTTGCTTTAGGTTTCATGAGTTATTTCTAGAAAAAAGAGTCTATGGATGGTGATGTTTCCCCAATCCCAAAACTGGGTTGGGGACCGATCAGGTCCAGGGACCAAGCAGCTGTTTGGGGCTCACAACCCAGAACGGCGTGCGACCCAAAACACTTGTCTATGTCCTCCCTTGCTTTAGGCTCCATAGGTAATTTCAAGGAGGAGTCTATGGATGGTTTAATAGGGTATGAAATCTAGTGCTCTACCCTTTATATACCTATCTGAACCCAGTTTATGATGCAGAGCATCTAGATAATATTAACACTAATATACACTCCAAGCATGTTGGAATGAGCATCTTACAAAGGATGTGTGGTGGGCCCTAACCAAGGTTGGGCCTCACATCCTTCTCTATAGAAGTTCATCACACTCACATCGTGAGGGTTGTCCATCACCCATGGTGTGAGTATAAATATGATGGACCTCACTTGGGAAGGGTACTTTTGGCATAATCATTTCTCAAGGTATTATTCTTTTTTTCTTCTAGATCTACTTTATTCTACTGTTCATCTCAATTCTCTCCCGATTTCTTGGTTCTTCCCTTCTATCCTATTGATAATCTCTCCTGATCATCCTTGTGAAGTCAAGGATCTCCACCCCTGGCCCCTCTATCCGATTGAGCATCCTCTTCCTCAATCGTCGCTTACTGTTTGAAGCAACATTTACATTAGTTTATTTTGAGTATAGATCCTTTGTCACTGAATAACTCAATAACTTATCAAATTAGTTATTAATTGTTAATTAAGTCAACAATTGATTTAGTTTTTTTTTGCAAGCGTCGAATATTTTCATTATGAGTAATGAAGGAGATACCCTGAAGTTACAATATAGAGGCATAATACATGAAATAAAGGGAGATGGGGATTCCATCAACATTTTTTTATTTAACATTTACACCTAGTAGTCTAATAACTAAGTGTGCTTCCGCAGGAGATTTGCCTCCGAAACCTGATACCATCTTATAGGGACAATGGCTGGATCAGTAGCAGAAGTTAGATCGATCAGAGAGATTTATTCAGAACGGCTAAGTATAAAGATAAACAGCTGACAACTAAGAAGATACATTATCCCTATGGATTAATAGTGGCTAAGAGTAGGGGTAGACCATCAGTTTGCGGGTGACCATCAGAATTTCTGGAGGTCTCAAGGTGTTGCCTGAGCTCTCTATTCCTTTCGGATTAGAGGTGCCAAGTAATAGAACATTAAAGATTTAATTCATACAACTAAAATTAAATCTCACAAAAATTTGAAAGTGGGGTAAGGGTTTTTGATTTAAGTTAGAATAGATGGGTAGAATGGGAAAAAAAGTATATTAGGTGATAATATTATTAAATAATGGGTGTAATTGGGTAGGTCTTTACCTGAACCCGTCCGATTACCCACTCTAGGCAAGCGCCCTTCCAAGAGAGCTTTGAAGCTTTAGAGGGCTTTAAACGGCGCTTTTAAAACATTAATAGTTATACATTTTATAATTCTTTCAGATTTTATTCTCAGTAGTCAAAATCCTTCACTTGTGCGAACCTAATTTTGCAGCTTGCTGAATTCCAAGTTGGGTTAGGTGTGATTGCTTCTCTATCTGGCCATCTCTTATGTTCACATGTAAGTTTCTTTACATTTTTGATCTAGTACCCATGTTAGCAAACTGTGAAAAATGTATGAATCTTTCTTATGGAAGAAACCACGATATCTCTTATGTGATAGTCATGGAAGCATAGAAATATGTTGCATGTGTAGTGTATATACTCATATACGCAAAGCAAATATGCGATCTTTTATTTTTATATGTAATTTTTCAAAATACCACCAATAATTCCATATTTGTGAGTAATATGATATATTAATATTTAATATAAGTTTAGATCATTCCAACCAAGTTTAGATCATTTATACTTAAAAGTATAAATAGTAAATGAAATATCACTCAAAAGTTTATATAAAGTTTTACTATACAACTGTCGGAGGTTATTGCATAGGAGGTTGCCTATGCGAGCAGGAAATGCTGCAAAATGTGAATAAACACGAGTTAAAAGCAGTACTCGTGCTTTCTATTCAGGCCTTAAATAGTAAAATAAGTTTTTTTAATGATTTATTGTGGTAGAACCTAGAACCCACACCTTGAATTTGCACATGGTCGCATAAGTGACACTTATGCGTGCGCTCACATATAGGAAAGCTTGAAACATCTATAGTATACACAAATTCAGTAATAAGTCAAGTAGTAAGAGTTTATTACTCAATAGTAGGAATGTAGGATAGAGGTTTGTGATCGGGACCTAATCTAGATATTGACTCCCATGCTACCTTAAAAGCTTTGGATTTTATGGTGTTGAATGCTATACCAGATTGGTAAAACCATTAGGCAAGGAGACCAGTTTAGTGATAGCTGTAGCTGTGGATGTCTTGAAAAATAAATATTAGAATTAGTATAATACTATAATTAATAAATTATAATTTAGTAAATTATTAAAATAAAAATTGAAATATAAAAATTTACCTTAAGAGTGGAGTTGAAGTCTTGACTGTTGATCACACTTGTTTGAGAGTTGAGAGTTGAGACTCAACACTTGAGAGTTGACACTTAGAGAGTTGAGATAATGAGGGAATTACTTATTGGTAAGTGGTAACCAATTCTATTTATAAGAATTAGGGTTTATTATGAGTGGTTGCACTTGTTGGTAACTTATAGCCGTTGGAACTTGAAATTTATTTCCAACAGACTTCTTAAATATAGCTATTGGGCTGGGCTATTAATATAGCTATTAAGATTTAAGAAATAAATAAAAAACATTTTAGGCCAGTTTGGGCCCGATTTTTTTTTTTAAATTAAATGAAATAACGCAACCAGGCCACTATGTGGCCAATTTATAAGATATGCATTTTCGAGTTTGCAATGTTAATGATGGATTGGTCGTTGCCCTTCCTGTAGTTGATTTGTCAATTATTATTTTTTCTTCAATATTAAAATTCACTATAATAAGTATAATTTTTCTCACAGGTTTTTGGTAGTGTAACACAAGCTGTTCAGCGTGTACCTTTTTGTCCCGTGTCGCATAATCTAAATGGTTTGATATGCGAAGCACGTGGGGATTTTCAGTCAGCCATTGTCTCATATAAGCAGGCAAGATACACACTTGACATATTTCCAACTTCAGGTCATAAATATAAAGCTGCAGAAGTGTCATTTAATCTTTCCAGATCGCTCTTTAAGGTAATAAAAAAAAATCTTGTATTCAGTGAAAATAAAAAATTGTGTATTAAATCACTGTTCATATATTATCTGAGTTCTTGTCATAATTTCAAAATTGATCAGTTTAATGTTAGCTATTTCCTGTTAATTTCCTATTTTTTCTGGATTTAGTCAGGGTACATATATGAGACTGCAAGAGAATGTGAGCATTTAAAGAATGAAGGTAATCTGCATGTATTCTATACTTCTGTAACTTTTTTCACAAATAAATAAACTATCATTAACAATAATAATGATATTAATATCAACAAGAACAAGAGCAGTTAACACTCAGGAAATATGAGTTTTGAGTCACAACAAAGATTCCAATTCGGGTGGACGGAGGAGGGTGAGAGCCACATTCTATCTAGGGTGTGGAATCTCATCTGTTTACCAAATTACCATTGGAAAATTCTTTTGATCTTTTCTGCCTCATTTATTAGAAATTTTACATGAGGGAAAGCTTCACGCGGCTTTGTGTTAGGACGCATTACTTTATATATATACACCGAGGTTCACAGACAACATCTCGTTCCATGCGACACGTCTCTCATCGGACGTCCGATCTTCATCCAACGCGATTAAATGTCGTTGTCGGACCTCAATTCAGATAGTTCACTATTTTGGCACAGATCCCATGGCCTTTCAACTAGATCGTTAGTAGAGGTATGGTTCGGAATGTACTTTCATGTCAAAAAAACTCACCGCTGTCCTTCCCCGATCACGTCACACTACCGAAATTGAGGTCTGCGGAACTGCAATCGAGTTCCGCGGAATTGCGATTGCAGGTCTGCGGAACTCATGTTTGCTTTTCCGCGGAACTGCAATCGAGTTCCGCGGAATCGCGATTGCAGGTCCGCGGAACTCACGTTTACGTTTCCACGGAACTGCAATCGAGTTCTGAGGAACCGAGGGCTTTCGTGCTCTTCGTGGGGAGAGTCATCGTACGGAGAAGTCAGTCCAGTCGGAGAAGTCATGATGATCGGCATGGTGTTGGCAGAGTATTTTCAAATGCAGGGTATGGTGTAATGTCGTATTGTGGCAGGGAAAAAATGGACGGACAGGAGGAGAGTGGGAAACGAACGGTTAGATGGAATGTCCGTTATAGGTACCGCAGGTTCTAAGGGTCGTCCAGAAATCGCGCCCTATATATATATATGTAAATTAATTTTTTTCATTAGAAAATGAAGGGCAATGCCTTGGATTATAAGTGGAGATAGATAAAAACAAAAAGCAGGGACTAAGGAGATGAGCCAAAACTCGTCGACTCTTTTCTGTATAGCATGACTTATAGTGATTAGTGATTAAATTACTAGTAGTGTTGCACTCTGCCTCTTGAGGTTGGTCTCCCATAATTGCATAGTTGTATTTCCATTTGTGAACAACATGCCTTGAACAATATCTGCAGATTTGAAAGAGAGGCTGATGTCCCTGATAATTTCCTTTGTGAGGATCACTTGAGGTCTCAGAGTATGTCTTCAGCTTTTTGTTACTTTCAGACCAATTGTGTCAAGCAATACATCCTAGGTTATTCTATAATAGGTCCCAATGAGGAGAGTGCTGTGTGAGTTTTTAGTAAGCCTCAATCAGGTCCCTTATCCTAATATAGTAATATCAGGGCTGGTAATGTAGGTGTGGTCGTGTGGACGAATTTGTCAATCTCCAGAATGATTGGGATTGATTGAGTGTTTCAACCAATGAAAGAAGAATAGTGAGTTAAAGAATAGGTGGAATCTAGATTCAGGTTGCGAGTTACATAGGAGGCAGGTTGTTTGTGTTTGGATTTCCCAATCTTTTAATTTCTGAGAGGTTGGGATATGTCCCCATTTTTTTTAATTGCAGTAAATTTTCTCAATTTAAATAATGAAGAGCAGTGCTCTAAGTTAAATTTAAGATAACTTAGGTTGGAACTTAGAAGAATTGCTAGTATCCTTGGTTACCCCTTGAGGCTAGACAATATTACTATATTGGTTAATGTTCCAGATTGCAGCTTGGTATATCTGGAGAGAAAGATGTAACAGAATACATGAAGGGAAGAAGATTCATTGGCCCATTATCAAGGACAAGATCCAAGGTGATACCAGAGTTATTTTCAAACTCTAACAAATTCAAGGCAAGAATGAGTTATATGGAAGTTTTAATCTACTGGTTATAGAAGTATAGTTATATAGTGGTGATCCTCTTGATTCTAACTATTATAGTTAATGGAAAAGTCAAAATTTACTCTTGGCAAAAATACACATAGAAAATAGCAGAAAAATTGATGGGAAATGAGCTAGGCTCATCGACTCTTCTATGTAACATTGCACATTTGCACCTAGTGATTAATTAACTAGCTGTCAGAAATTCACCCATCATTTACCTCCATGGGGACTGCTATGGATTGCAACAAGGTGCTTGACTCAGCACATTTGGATTAAAAGAAATAAGAGATTCAAATAACATACTCTTAAGTCACCATAAGTTCTCTTAAAGAGAATAATCAAAGATATCAGCATCTCTTTCAGGCCAGAATGCCACAAGAGAATCGATGACATCGTCTGGAGACTACAACAGTCCAAATCTGGGATGTCAATCTTCTGAGACTGAGTATCTTGTTACCTTCACTTGATACCATAGTCAATTAGAAAGTATCGATGGGCTATAAACTCATCATCCTATTTTATTATATGTATTTAGATTTTATAGTACTGCTCTTCATTTCTTAATAAAAAAACTTTAATTACATAAAATAAAATTAGTTTTGCCCTAGGAGGTTGGTCTCCCATATTCGCATAGTGGTTATTTCTAATTGGGAGCAACAACTCTTCCCAAAGTTCTCAGATTTTGTTTGTTTCTACTCTGTTTCTTCAGTTCCATACTGATGTAGCTAACCAAAGAGAGAGTGATTAGCTAGAGATTGGATGAAGAAATCCAATCGAGAGAGGGTTTAGAGACTGGATTCCACCAGTAGAAAGTTCTGGATTCCACCAGAAAATAGGGCGACAGGAAGAAAATCGACAATAGAATAATGAACAGCAGAAAAAAAAGAGAAAAGAAGAGAAGGAGCCGCAGGGGAGATGAAGAGACAGGTACCTTTTTTTAAAAATAAAACATAACCGTCTGGTCCTCCTTTATTCCTCTATTTATACTCATCTCAAAAGGTGGAGGACTGCCTTTGAGATGAGCCTGCAGAATCAGTTAAGTTTAATTGTGCTCTTTGCAAAAGAAAGAGCACAATTGGGACCATTTCCATGTAGTTGTCCTACATCACATACTCTCCATTCTGTCCCATTGGTGCCTTACTTTGATTCAGCTTCCTCGTGTAAGCTTTGTTTCTCCTAAAGTGGCTCCATATTCTAAGTTCCCAACATCTCTCTCCATGCATTTGCAGCTTCACTCTTTAGTGAAGACTTCTACTCTAACCTATTGAATGAAACAAAATATGAGAACTTCTAGAACAAGGAATTTCTACTTAGCTGGAGTATACTCTCAAGTCTTCACTACCACTACCACTATGTAGTTTTGTGTCTGGACTCTGGAGTACTCCAAATTTCCAATTTCCGACAACCTTCAGCTTCTTTTAGTTTCGTGTTTTTACCTCGGCACAAGCAATTCTGGCTTTGAAAGAATCGTGATGCTTAGACCCAGCTTTGAAGGAATCGTGACTCTGTTGTATTTTTCATCCTTGCAGTTAATTCGAAGAATGAATTTCCACAAACATACGTCAACCAAACTTCTTTAACAATCAACATAAACCTCTAAATTGTTCTCATCTTTTGTTCCTTGAGAATCTATGATAAACCTGGTTGAGCCATCTTGTGAGGAGGATTTTTCAAGTATTTATAAGCCTTTCGATTGATACCCTTATTTGCAGAGTCAGTAGCCATCTACTTGCCTATTACCACTAGAAAAGAGAGCTTTCCTCATAGTGGAATTTGCATCATTGTTTGTACCTATTTACATAGAAGAAGAGTTGACCTTCCTGTTTTTGTCAAAAATAATGGATCATTTTTCATTAAATCTCAAGTACACCAATATTTATATATAATAATGGATGAGTATTCCTCTATAATCTGTGGTACTGTAGATTCCCTTCTTTTGGGTTTTATTACTTGTCCGTCTGTTTCATCTTCTTCTGAAACCATGTGAAATTTTTCTGTATATTATTCTCGGCAGTTCTCTCCTCTCCTGGCTGCAAATATCCGATAATGTCCAAATACCTCAAGAGTAAATTCTCATTTGTATTAGTAGGCCTCCTGAGGTAGTCCTTATTCCTTAAGGAGGTCATTAAAGACATCAGTCTCTCCCAAGGTTTAAAAACCGGTTAACCGGTAACCGGTTCTGGCTTACCGGTTATCCGGTTAGACCGGTTAGGGTTAGGGGTATTTTGGTAATTTTTTTTTTAAAAACAGAAATTATTTATATACTTATATATCTATCTATTCCATGTTTATATCCATGTTTATATCCATGTTTATATCCCTGTTTATATAAATAAAAATATCATAAACAATATAGTCATTCAAAATAGTCATTCAAAATAGTAATGCAAATAAGTAATTAATTCCATAATGTAA